>SZWC01002026.1:121946-133977 GCA_023375785.1 Penium margaritaceum | reverse complement strand
TGGTCACGGCCGCCCGAAGCACCCTTGCTTACGAATGCAGCTCCAGCCGCCATCCCGAAGCGCCCATGGACCCCAATGAACCTTGTCTCATTGGCTAAGCGTCCATCCAGGGGCGCTTTGGCTGCAGTGGGCGAGAAAGTCGCTCCGCCGTGCTCGGGGTCGAACCGGTACGTCTCCTGTTTTCTGGAGGTGTGCCTCCCACTTTTGCACGGCCGTATCTTTCTCGTCCCTGCACCAAATGACCCGGTTCTTGGGTCTATTTTGCACGGTTTTTCACGCAAAATACAATGGGAGCATCAAAGAATGCATCTGACCTCAGCATGATGACGTAATCACCGCCTCGACCGGCGGCTCCCATAACACCAAGAGCTACATGTGTGTGTGATCGGAACCTCTTTGCTTCCTACAACAAGACCGAGCAGACTTACAGCACACTGACCGGATCCACCCCCTCACTACTGACCACCTGCTCAGTCCCCTCCACTAACGCCCCTTCCTCTGCTGCACTAACCGCCTCTGCTCATACACTATTGTACCACCCAGGATTTCTCTCCTCTCTCTAGAACCTAGGCGCCCACCGCCTCCAGAACCTCCCAAGCTCTCTCTCTGTGCTATCCCTCAACAAAAGTAGGACACCTGAGCCTACCCTTCAAGGCTTGCACCCCTCTCCTGATCTGAGGGGTGTGTCAGAAATTATCGTTGAGATCGCTTCGAGGGGTGCAGTCGCTTAGAAAATAAAGAGTGACAGCACAGGTTCATCTCCGGAGAAAGCCGATCAAGGTCCAAACGGTCTCACGACCGATCATGGTGCAAACCTCGCCAAGAACAATCCATCGGCTTTGTGCAACAACATTCAAGGCAAACGCACATACGGAAATTGCACCTGTGTACGACACTCCTCTATGTGTACGGCTAGCAAAGCCAGATCGTGGCCTCGCGGCGCTCCTCCTTCTCTCCGCCCGAGTCGCCATTATAATCTTGTGCCCACTCGACAAAGCGCGCTAGGTTAGGATTCTACCTATTTGTATTGCTTGTATTCCATTGCGTTATCAATCCATTGGATTCCTCTCAAGGTTCGTCCTCTGGGCCGTCTCCAGTCCATTTGTCCCTCGTTGCCTCTCAAGCGCCCGTGCTCTCGCATTGCACCCAGTTCCTTTCTGCTAACGTCACTCTTACATCAGCAACGCCCATACCTTCGAGGAAGTTTCCTCTGTTCTCTCCAAAGTGTTTTGTCCACTTAAGATCCCTCTTCCTCCGTGCTCCCACCTTAGTGCAGCACCCAAAATACCTCCTGTTATTTTTCCTCCGCATCCGCTTCCATTTCTCTTTTTGTTGCCATTTCCGCCCTGCTTCAGCTCGTGCTTCCGTCCTCACTCATAGCGCTCATCCTTGTGACGATGCCCATCAACAGCAGCACCTGCAATATTCTCACAGTGGGTTTGTGAGGAGATGGGAAAGATGTGGCAAGGAGAGATGGTTGAGGAGGCGCAGGCAAGGACATATCCGTGGGAAGAGGCGTAAGTGAGTGTGTAGGGGCAGACATAGGTGAGGGCCCAGGCGGAAGGGGAGACGCAGGATCACGGCAACAGAGAGAAACCAGTTTGGTACATGTCATAAAAGTTGCACGGATCGGAAATTAACTACGTCGTACACAAGAAGGAGATGTAGGCGGTGGTACACGCATTTAAGACATGGCACTACTTTCCTAAATGCCGCCGATACGTCGTACACACGGACCGTCACGCGTTGGAAAATCTGAAGACATAGCCAAACCTCAGTCGACGTCAAACTCAATGGATGGAGTTTCTCAAATCCGGGTTCGATTACAGTATTGAGTACTGGCCAAGGAAAACCAACCCTACAGATGCCCTCAGCCGCCAACCAGACTTGATGGCAGAGGCATCGACGCTTCAACTGCAGCGAGATCCATATCTCGAGTAGTTATTCATACGTGGCTACGACCAACATGGCGAATACGACAAGTCCAGAGTTTGGTACGACGTACCCTATTGGCGACGACGATTCACTTACCAGGTGGTCGTACCCCGAGCGACGAACCTCGCCGCATCTTACTCGAAGAGTGCCACGACACCGGTCCAGGTGGACACTTCGGAGAAGAAAACATGCTGAAGAAGCTGGCGAAGTACTACTAGTGGGACAGGATGCAGACCGACGTGGCCACCTTCTCCAAATCGTGTGACACGTTTCAGCGACAAAAATCCCGTCGCACGTGACCACCAGGACTTCTGTAGCCGCTACCCATTCCGACATCCAACGCCGCAACTTCTCTACCCTCTAGGACAAAACATGGCAGACGCTCGCGAAGACACAAGCGGCGATGAAGCGAGCAGCAGATCGACATCGCACCGACGACGTGTTCGCCGCTTGCGACAGAGCTCTCCTCAGTTCGGCAAACATTAAACTCCACGGAGCCGACTGTTTGAAACTTTAACCTTGACGGTTGGGACCGTTTGAGATCGAGCGCACGCAAACCCCCGTGGTTGCGTGACTCAAACTCCCCGACACCATGAAAGTTCATCCGGTGTTCCACATCAGCAGGCTCAAGCACTACCGGGACCCTAGCAAGAACTTCTGAGGCAGAGATGTGCCTCCCCCTCCTCCTATACAAGTGGACGAGGACACAAAGTACGTCATAGAGGACATCCTGGCCATCGTCGAGGATGTTGTGGCAAGACAACGGAATATCTTGTTAAGTGGCACGGCTACGACACCGCGCACAAGAGCTGGGAACCCTACGCCAACCTCCGTGACGTCAATCATCTGTTTGACGGGTATTATTGCCGTCACCGGGCTACATCTGTAGGCCTGCTGGGACGTCGCGAAAAAAAGGGGGAGAAGTGTTATGTACCAGACGTACACGAGTCCCTAAACTTTCCGAGTGGTAATTTCTGTCTTTACATTCATCCGAAAACTTTGACCACCTTGTACAATGGTCGAACAGAAGTGTCATGATCCACATCAATGTTTAGATATCGCTCGGTCGACTTCTTGACGGTGCTGGACTTATATAAAGAAGCGCCTTGACTTCTTGAAGCCCCCCAACTTCTCGGCAGAGCTTCTCGAATCCGCCACTCGCGCACGACCTCGTACGCGTTGCTCGACTTGAGCGTCGAGGACCTGGCATACCCTAGTGCTTTATGAACTCGTCAATTCCAATAAATTATAGCCTGTAATCAAAGTTCGTTATTGAAAATATTTATTTTCATGTATTTCATTATGTAACGGGTCGAGTCTCCAGCTCCTGCTCTGAAGTCGTCGTCGGAGTTCGCATAATGGCGTTCTCAGTCCGCGTCAGGGATTTACCCCCTTCGCAGGACTGAGGGGCAATCGTCATCAACGACCCAGAGCAGGGAGACTCACATATTTCGAGTCTTTGGAGGCCCATTATTGTTTTTAACCTTACCCCTGGTTTTGGGACCCAAACCGGGGGTTTTTACCTTGAATTTGTGTGTTCACATGAGTTATTTTGTTATTTTCATGTCGAAATTCATCGCAAACAAACTTCGATCTATGTTTTGACGTTCTGGCGCGAAATCGTCGCGTGCGAGGCACGCTGGCAATTTCGCGCCAGTACTCTCGCCTCTCATCCCTCGTCCCCCTCCCTCGTCCTCACTCGCTCGCTTGCAAGGAGGGAGAGCGGGGGCGAGGGCACGAGGCCACGAGGCCTTGCCCTCGAGGCCCTCGTGGGCCCTCAGCCGCCGATCAAGCTGAGGCCGCGATCGGCGGCTGGCGGCTGGCCGGCCGGTGGCTGGCCAGACGCTTGGCTCGCCGCCCGCCGTCCAGCCAGCCAGCAGCGAGCTGGCCGGCGGCCGGTAAAATGCTGGCCGCCGGCCAGCCCTCGCTGACGCAAGGGGTGGTGCGCAACCACCCCTGGCTTCTACAAGGAGGGAGGGCCGAACCGGCCCTCTCGCTACATTCCTCCCCACTTATTATGAACCGTCTCGGTTCATGAACAAGCAGGATTGTCAGTTAGTGAGTCATCAACATTGTGAAAGAAAATTAATAATTTCAATCACCAGCTAGACATGAAGACATGTGTATGGTACTTGGACCTAAGCTATAGATTGTAGGTCAGCACGGCTAGCGGCCTCCCCCCTTTAGGCTGGAGTGTCCGCGCGACAACCATGTTGGACGTTCCCAACCTCCTATGGTCGATGTCCATGAATGCTGCCATGTGGGAATGTTGTTTACTTTTTCCACGTTCAGGTGGTACCTCGTGCCACGCATCGATCTGTGCGAGCTGCAAGCTCACTCCAGTACTCGTTGACCACCCCCGTGGGCAACCGAGATTCGGACTCCCATGAATTATGTTCAGGTCTACAACCGGCCCAATGACCGAGGTACTCCCTAACAACGCGCGACCGAAGAGTACGCTCTCGGTGCTGGAGTAGGCGAAGGACCTCGTATTGGCCGTCGGCAGCAAGGACTGCTGGCGGTGGCTGAACGGTTCCGTCTGCCGTGTATGGAGCCAGTAGGCTCATATGAAACACGTCATGTATCTTCATACTCGACGGAAGTAGAAAACGGTATGCCACTGGCCCGATGCGTGCCACAATGGGAAACGGCCCAATCTACTTCGGTAGAAGCTTTCTTACCCCTGGCGACTTCGATCGAAAGTTTTTACTGCTAAGCAGCACTTTGTCACCGGTGTCAAACGAGACCTCCCGGCGACCTTTGTTGGCATATGCGTTTTGCCGCTGCCGAGCTGCTTGAAGGTAACCCTTTGCCTCCTATAACAAGGAGTCGATGCACTCGGGAAAGGCTTGAGCAGAAGGAACCCGCCCTTCTGTGCTCCCACTCTTCATCAATGAAGAGGGTACCACTGGATGCCGACCACTGCTCAACACGAACGGTGTGAACTGTGTGGACTCGTTCACCAATTTGTTTACTGCAAACTCTATCGGTGCTAGGAACTCGTCCCAATCCTGCATGGCAGGGTCCATGTACATGTGGAGCATCTGCTCCAGAGTGCGGTTCATGCGTTCTGTTTGTCCATTAGTTTGAGGGTGAAATGTTGTCCACATTTGCGACTCACTACCGAAGTACTCTTGCATCTTTTGCCAGAACTTACTAGCAAATTTTCGATCTCGATCAAAGATAATGCACAACGGCAAGCCGTGGTAGTTTACGATACCCTCAAAGAAGAGACGGGCGGTCTCCTCTGCGTGCACGTCAGTGGTTGTAGGAATGAAGTGTGTCATCTTCATCAAAAGATCCACAACCACTAGTATTCCATCGTGGCCACGGGCCGTGTCCAGAAGACTAGCAATGAAGTCCATGCTTACGCACTCCCATGGAGTTCTAGGAATAGGAAGCTTTTGGAGGAGTCCAGCAGGCTTCTTTTCACTAGCCTTATTCCGAAGACATGGGTCGCATGTCATGCAATACTTACGAACATCGACACTGCATCCTGGCCACCAATAGTGGTCCGAGAGTGGTTGTCCGGTCTTTCGCGGTCCCACATGACCTGCGACCGGCGGGTTGTGGAACTGGGAGATATTCTTTGCTCGAAGGTCTCCCGGGTTTGGCATAACAACTCGTTCTCTGTGCCAGAAGATTCCTGCAGCCTCCACCAAGCCGTACTTGTCCAGATTTCGAGAGTCTTGAAACCAAGAATCCACACAGTTTCCCATCTAGATCATGTTTTCAAAACCGTTGTAAAGGATAATCTCTCGTGGTGGTTTCCGCAGAGGTACTAGGGGATCTGGTGATTGTACTGTTGCTGTTGCAATGGCCATAAAACACCCACAAACCTCGGTGGTTGCTTTAACTTCCACAGGTTGTCGGCTTAGTGGATCAGCCACATTGATGCGTCCTGGCCGACATTCCCATGTGAACGAGAATCGGCTAAGGTATTCGCTCCAACGCGCCTGTGAACCGAGGGGCGCCCGGCGTGACGGTCACACGCCGAGCCTTTGAGAAGAACCTCCCAACCCTCGACCCCTTGGTGTGTGGGCCAACCCTTGAGATGTCGCACGACCCTCTCCTAGCAGCAAGACCGCTGCTAGTGACCGAGGTTCCCGCCGTGCGACTCTCCCGGCGGCGTTTGCACCAAGGTGCGTTGCGGAAGACTTGTAGGATCGAATGGACGTGTGTGAGGCAATGCTTGGAACACAAGGAGAGTTGGGCAAGGAATGAATCCTTAGACTTGATAGATCAGAAAAATGCAATGTACAGAGTCTCTGGGTAAGATTGGCATGCCTAGAACACCCCTAGGCTTCCTTATGTACCAGCCCCTATGAGCCAGCCGAAAGCTACTCAGCGCCTCGAACCCCTCTGTCGAGGAGCACTCATGCAAATAACACATGCATCATATAGTACGCGTCACGAGCTTTCCAACGCACCAAAGAACGCCTCAATCCGTGAAGAAACGGCTAAGTTATGGCCGTTTGAGTGCTCCACGCGTGACGGCCGCTGGCAGCACCGCCAGCGGTGGTCACGGCCGCCCGAAGCGCCCTTGCTTGCGAATGCAGCTCCAGCCGCCATCCCGAAGCACCCATGGACCCCAATGAACCTTGCCTCATTGGCTAAGCGTCCATCCAGGGGCGCTTCGGCTGTAGTGGGCGAGAAAGTCGCTCCGCCGTGCTCAGGGTCGAACCGGTACGTCTCCTGTTTTCTGGAGGTGCGCCTCCCACCTTTGTACGGCCGTATCTTTCTCGTCCCTGCACCGAATGACCCGGTTCTTGGGTCTATTTCGCACTGTTTTTCACGTAGAGTACAATGGGAGCATCAAAGCATGCATCAGACCTCAGCATGATGACGTAATTACCGCCTCGACCGGCGGCTCCCATAACATCACCCCCCCCTCCGAGGGCGCACCGTCCCGGTGCGCTCCTGGTACGCTCGGAGGACCGTGTTGACAGCACCGCCCCTGTGGAAATTGGCTTCGGAGACCCAGAAGTTGTGCTCAGGCCCATAGCCGAGCCATTGCACCAGGTACTGCCACCCGTTACCCCGCCGACGGTGCTCGAGAATCTTCTCCACCACATACTCCTCTTCCCCCTCCACCAAGACCGGTGGGGGAGGGGCCTGTCTCCGCGCCGCGAACTGTGCATCCGGCTCCTTGTAGGCCTTGAGAAGAGAAGCGTGGAACACGGGATGGATCCCATAGTGGTCCGGCAGCTCCATCTCGTAGCTCAACGCGGACCGCTTCTCCTTGACCGGAAAAGGGCCCACCCACCGGGGCTTGAGCTTGTCGCTGCCCACCCCCGCCAGCTGCAGGTTCCGTGAGCTCAGCAGCACCTTTTGTCCCACCGAGAACTCCTCGGCTGTCCGGTTCTTGTCTGCTTGCCGCTTCATCTGTTGCTGTGCCTTGTGTAGCGCCTCGCGTACACCGCGCCACACCTCTGTAAAGTCATTTGTAAACTGCTGCACCGCGGGTAGGTCCGACCCTGTTGCCATGTCTGAGGGACATGCAGGCTGCACTCCATACACTACCTCAAAGGGAGACTGTCCCGTAGAGGCATGCACTGCTGAGTTGTAGGCAAACTCAGCCACCGGGAGCTTGCATTCCCATCCCTCGCCATCCGGCTCCAAGATCCCCCGCAGTAGCTGCTCCATGGTCTGATTGGTGCGCTCGGTTTGGCGATCCGTTTGGGGATGGTAGGCTGACGAAAGAGCCACACGGGTGCCCAGCTTCCTGAAGAGTTCCTCCCAAAACCGGGAGGTGAAGCGCGGGTCGCGGTCCGAGACCATGCACTTCGGCACCCCGTGCAGTTTGATGACGTGTTGCAAGAGGAGTTGAGCCGTCTCTGCTGCCGTGACCTTCTCTGCACATGGAATAAAGTGCGTCATTTTGCTGAACCGGTCCACCACCAGCAGCACCATGGTGTTGCCCGTTGCATTCCGTGGAAGACCCCCCACAAAATCAAGTGAGATGTCCGTCCACGGACGTTCCGGCACCGGTAGCGGCTGCAGCTCCCCTGGCGCCCGTGCCCTCCGCGACTTGATTCGTTGGCACGTGTCACAGCTGCTCACGTACTCCTTGCAATCTGCTCCCATCGTCGCCCACCAATATTGGCGCGCAAGCGTCTTGAAGGTCTTGTCGTGGCCGAAATGACCACTATAGTGCGAGTCGTGCGCCTCCTCCAGCAACGCGTGTCGCAAAGACGCACTCCGTGGCACCACAATCTGGTTCCCCTTCTCAGGCCGCCAATACTGGCCGTCCCACTTGCACCCCTTCACCGTACTTCCGGCAAAGTCCTCGTCCTCCGCATACCCGTGTGCAAACAGGCTGTGGATGATTGGAGATCCCGCAAGCACCGTGATCGCATGCACGCCCAAGTCCGGGCGACGCGAAAGCGGGTCCGCTGGGTTGATCCTCCCTGGTTTGTATTGGATCTCGTAGTCGAAGCCATCCTCTAGTAGCTCCATCCACGGTGCTTGACGACGACTCAGGTTCGGCTGCGACTTGAGGTACTTGAGCGCGTAGTGGTCCGTGTGCACCACACACCGTCGCGCCTCAAGGTAGCACCTCCACTGCTTGAAGGCCTGGACCACCGTGAGCAACTCCTTCTCGTGGATCGGGTAGTTGAGCTCAGCCCCTTTCAGCTTCTTGGAGTAGTACGCTATGCGCTGCAACCCCTTCCCTTGGTCCTGCATCAGCACCCCGTCGATCACATAGTCGCTTGCGTCCATCGCCAACACGTACTCCTTGCTCGTGTCTGGATGCACCAACACCGGGGCTTGACACATGGCAGCCTTCATTGCACCGAAGGCTTGCCCCTCCTTTGCACCCCACTCCCATTGGCGCCCCTTCTTGAGCAAGTCTGTCAAGGGTGCTCCCATTGCCGCGTGCCCCCGGATAAACCTCCGGTAGTAGTTCGTAAAACCCAGAAAAACCTGGATGTCACGCACGCACGACGGCTCTGACCACTCCTTCACTACTTCCACCTTTTTTGGGTCCATGCGGATTCCCCTCCCGCTGACAATGTGCCCGAGGAAATCCACCTCCTGCTTGGCGAATTCACACTTGCTGAGCTTGGCAAATAGTTGCTCCTTTTTCAGCACTTCTATCACCATCCGCAGGTGCTCTTGATGCTCCTCCATCGTCCGCGAGTAGACAAGGATGTCGTCGAGGAAGACGACCACAAACTGGTCCAAGTAGGGGTGAAACACCCGGTTCATCAACGCCATGAACGTAGCAGGAGCATTCGTTAGCCCAAAAGGCATCACGAGATACTCAAAGTGTCCATAGCGCGTCCGAGACGCGGTTTTTTCCACATCCTCCTCCGCAATGCGGATTTGGTGATACCCCGACCTCAGGTCCAGTTTGCTGAAGACACGCGCACCTCGAAGCTGGTCGAACAACTCCTCGGCCCGTGGCAACGGGTAGCGATTCTTCACCGTGATGTTGTTGAGCGCCCGGTAGTCCACGCACATCCGCAGCTCTCCTGATTTCTTTTTGACAAACAGCACCGGCGCCGCGTATGGAGACACCGTCGGCCGAATGAAGCCTTGGTCCACCAACTCCCCCAATTGTTTCTTGAGCTCCGCAAGCTCCGCGTCGCTCATGCGGTTGTACGACCGCACGGTTGGTGACGACCCGGGCACCACCTCGATTTTGTGGTCAATGTCTCATTGTGGCGGCAGCCCCTTCGGTAACTCCTCCGAAAAAACGTCCCCGAACTCCTTGAGCACCTCCCCAACACCGGGAGGCAACTCTGGAGCTCCTGCGCCTTTCCCCGGCTGCCCCTCCACCGCTTCGACCGCTGCAATCTGCTGCTGTGCTGCATGTTGTGGACGCACCCATGCCAAGTAAACCTGGCCACCCTTGCGCTCGCACCGCTTCAGCTGCTGCAAGTTGATGACGCGCAGCTGCTTCCCCGCTTCCGCCACTTCCGACTCCTTCCCCTCACCCCGCCACAAAGGCAAAGTGATATTTTTCCCGCCCGCTTTCACGACCACCCGGTTGCACCTCTAATCCACCTCCGGATTCCAGGCGTGCAACCAATCCCGGCCGATCAAACAGTCGTAATCATCCATAGGGCAAGTGTGGAACTCCATGTCACACACCAACTCACCCATACGGACTTTGTGCTTGACGAGAGGCCTGCCGCACTCCACCACTCCGGACACCTGCCGCGCCTTGGCCGACGTCCCCGGCTGTCGTGCAAGCTCCAACCTCGTTGCCAACCTGTCGTTGAAGAAGCTATGGCTTGCGCCGCCGTCTAGCAGCCCATGTAGCTTCCTCCGACCCTTGAAACTCCCCTCTGGAATCTCAAGAACCAGCACCAGGATGATCCCTGGAAACTGCCGGGTCTCATCTTCATTCCGCAACAACACTTGAGGCAGCTCCTTAATCGGCAAAAGCCTTTCAGGGCTGGTGCTGTCCCTTGCGGACGAAAGACTTGCAGCAGTAGGTCGTCCCCTCCACACTGCTGCTGCCCGTTTCCCTGCTGTGCCCTGCGCTTGGGGCAATCCCGCTTGCGATGACCCTCCTCACCACAAGCCCAACACTTGCCTCTCGGTCCTTGCTGTCCGCCCGCGCCCCGTTGTCCGGCTTGGATTGCATCCACCTCCATGGGCACAGCCTAACCCGGCTGCTCCACCCGTGGTTGTGTTGCATAGCTGGTCCGGCGCGCATTGTAGCTTACCGCGTCGATGCGTTCCGCCGCCGAGACCAACTCCGCAAAGGTCCCCAACCCGAGCACCGCGAGTTCACGTTGGACGTGCGGCTTCAGGCCGTCATGGTAGCAGTCGTACGCCTCCTCGTCCGAGAGGTCGTCAATCTGCGCCGCCAAGGCCATGAAGCGTGTAGTGTAGTCCTGGACTGATCCTCCTTGCTTGACGTGCTTGATCTTGTCACGTGCGACCCGGCTGCCATTGAGGAGGTCGAAACGCGCCTGGAGCATCATCTCGAATTGCTCCCACGTCTCTGGCTTCTCCGTCAACGCCCACGCACCGAGCTGCACTTCCCGCCCAAGCGGTAGACTCAGCAATGGCTGAAGCCGTTGCCCGGCCCCCAGCCTATCCGGCAACCCAGCGGCGTTCCGTCGGCACAATGCCGACCACCACTGCAGCGCCATTCCCCGGAGTAGCGTAGGTGCATACTCCAGTCTTGTGGCATCTTCTCCCACGGGAACGCCCAAAGCCGTGAAGTATGAGTTCACCGTGAAGAGCCACTCCCTCGCACTGCCCTTGCCGGTGTAGAACTCCGGCTCCTTCGGCTTGGGCCGCCAAAAGGCAGGTGCGGATGCCAATGCGACACCCCCCAACGCACTGCTCCCTTGGCCGACGTACCTCGCCTCAACCTCCGCGCGCAGCTGCTGGTTCTCTTGACGCAACTCGTCCAGAGCACGCCGGATCTCCTCCATGAGGTAGGCCTGGTCGTATGCTGCTGCCGCCATGGTTCCGGTTCGGACGAAAAAATTCTGGCCAAACGCAGTTGTGGCAGATCTGCTGCCTCCCTTGGGTCCGCGCAAAGCCGAGCGATCGTCCACGTGCTCTGATACCAAATGTGAACCGAGGGGAGCCCGGCGTGACGGTCACACGCCGAGCCTTTGGGAAGAACCTCCCAACCCTCGACCCCTTGGTGTGTGGGCCAACCCTTGAGATGTCGCACGACCCTCTCCTAGCAGCAAGACCGCTGCTAGTGACCGAGGTTCCCGCCGTGCGACTCTCCCTGCGGCGTTTGCACCAAGGTGCGCTGCGGAAGACTTGTAGGATCGAATGGACGTGTGCAAGGCAATGCTTGGAACACAAGGAGAGTTGGGCAAGGAATGAATCCTTAGACTTGATAGATCAGTACAATGCAATGTACAGAGTCTCTGGGTAAGATTGGCATGCCTAGGACACCCCTAGGCTTCCTTATGTACCAGCCCCTATGAGCCAGCCGAAAGCTACTCAGCGCCTCGAAGCCCTCTGTCGCGGAGCACTCATGCAAATAACACATGCATCATGTAGTATGCGTCACGAGCGTTCCAACGCACCAAAGAACGCCTCAATCCGTGAAGAAACGGCTAAGTTATGGCCGTTTGAGTGCTCCACGCGTGACGGCCGCTGGCAGCAC
>SZWC01002026.1:111014-121734 GCA_023375785.1 Penium margaritaceum | reverse complement strand
GCCAGCGGTGGTCACGGCCGCCCGAAGCGCCCTTGCTTGCGAATGCAGCTCCAGCCGCCATCCCGAAGCGCCCATGGACCCCAATGAACCTTGCCTCATTGGCTAAGCGTCCATCCAGGGGCGCTTCGGCTGTAGTGGGCGAGAAAGTCGCTCCGCCGTGCTCAGGGTCGAACCGGTATGTCTCCTGTTTTCTGGAGGTGCGCCTCCCACCTTTGCACGGCCGTATCTTTCTCGTCCCTGCACCGAATGACCCGGTTCTTGGGTCTATTTCGCACGGTTTTTCACGTAGAATAAAATGGGAGCATCAAAGCATGCATCAGACCTCAGCATGATGACGTAATTACCGCCTCGACCGGCGGCTCCCATAACAGCGCCTGTCGTCTTGACAAGTTCGGTTGCGTTTGGAAAAACACCAATGGATTATGGTCGGTCACGACCGTCACACCCCCTTCAGCACCCTTGAGGTAGCAACGCCACATCTTGAAAGTGTGTACTACCGTAAGGAGCTCTTGATCCCCAGTCGTATACCGCGTTTCCGTGGGGATGACCTTCCGGCTCTCATACGCAACAGGGTGACCGTTCTGCATGAGCTCGACTCTGAGTCCTACTACCGACGTATCACATCGAACCTCCCACGGTTGCGATGGATCCGCAAGAGCTAGGACGGGCGCCGTGGATAGAAGCTGTTTGACTTTGAGAAAAGCGTTCTCGCAATCAGATGTCCATTCCCAGCGCACGTCTTTTCGCGTGAGCCTGGTTAGTGGTGCTACCAGGGTCTAGTACCCTTGCATAATCCGTCGAAAGTAGTTTTCAAGGCCAAGGAAAGACCGAATCTGCCCAACATTTTTGGGGCGTGGCCAGTCCACAACGGCTTGGACCTTTTGTGGGTCGACACGGATGCCGTCCTTGCCGAAGATGTGTCCAAGGTATTCGAGCTCATCTTGTGCAAACTTGCACTTGCTCACTTTCACATAGAACTTCTGTTCTTGAAGGATTGCAAGGACTTTACGCAGATGTTCTATGTCATCTTCCGTTGATTTGGCGAAAACTAGGATGTCGTCCAGGTAAACCAAGACAAATTGTCCGATTTGCTTGGTGAACGTTCGGTTCATTTCTCCTTGGAAGGTTGCCGGGGCATTTGTAAGCCCGAAGCATAACACTCGGAACTGATAGTGTCCCATGTGCGTCCGAAATGCGTTTTTGGACACATCATCTTCCGTGATGCGGATTTGATGGTATCCTTGAGACAAATCCAAGGACAAAAATACTTTTGCGCCTGAGAGTTGGTCAAAAGTGTCCTCAATCCGCGGTAAGGGAAATCCATTTTTCATCGTCAGCTTGTTCAACGCCCGGTTATCCACGCACATGCGTAAACCTCCATCCTTTTTATTCACAAAAAGGATTAGCACACCGTACGGTGAGCTACTGGGCTCGATCCACCCCTTTGCAAGGTACTCTTTGATTTGGCATTCGGCCTCTCGCCTTTTTGCAGGACTAAGGCAATACATGGGTCTGAACGGAGGTGTCGCCTCCGGTTGCAGTGGAATCGTCTGGCCCATGTGTCTTTCTGGTGGAAGTCCAGCCGGTGGGTCTTGGAATACATCCGAGAACTCCGCCAATAGAGATTTGATCTCTTGTGGCGTGTCTTCCTTCACGTCGTCCTCCATTTTCTGTAGCTACGCCAAGAAGTATCGACAACCTTGTCGAATACGTCTCTTGACATGCATCGCAGACAAGCTGGCATGTACTTTGAGTCGGGTCGGTGATAATTCCATACTTGGAATCAACGTAAAGCGACACTGTCCCTTTCGGAGTATCAAGCGCCTTGATTCAAAGCACATCAGAGCTTTGTTTTCGCGGAGCCGGGGATCGCCTAGCACCACGTCAAATGGGTCAAGAAGGTTGAGTACCTTCAACGTGACACCCTGTGTGTAACCTTGAATACAAATTTTTGCCTTACAGGTACCGATCTCAGGTACTGTACGGTTTTCACCGACGACAGCTGCGCCATCCGATGGCTCGTACTTTAGGCCCACCTGTCGGGTAAAGGTAAGACTAACAAAGGAGTCGGCTCCTCCAGTATCAGCCAGTACGTTAACAGGAGCACCAGCTAGGTGTCCTTTGAACTGCATCGTCATATTACCTCCACTCTTCCGAGTGAACAGGCTCGACGATGGCAAGCCGAGTTTGTGATAAACACGGAATCTGTACGACGGGCGTTACAACTCCCATGATTCATCCACTCGAGTCCACATATTATGGACATGTGTGAATTCGGCTAACACCTTCCAGTCTTTAAATCTTGCTGGGTCGAAATCGTTGACTAAAGGTACCGCGAACGTGATTGAACTCATTGCTTTGAGGGTGTTTGTTTCAATCACTGTGTCACATAACTCTTGCACAGTGGTCGGTGTCGCCACCACTAAGCATGTACGATCATGCATCTCGTCCGGAGATGCAAGGTTTAGTGGGGAATGTTGGTCAACAAGTGTAGAATGCGGTTCAACAAGAGGAGAGAAAACAACAAGAAAATTTTAACTCGTCAAAAACTCAAATTGCTTAACATCCTCATCTAAAAACATGAACCTACACTCGTGATCCATTTTTACCCCTAAGTGGTCCCCACTAACGTTACTCAGGGATGGGGAAAACCCGCCCCACGGCCTTGTCCATTACCACGGCCGGGCCCATTGCCGCGACCGCGACCCTATCCATGGCCCTGTCCGCGGCCTCCTGCTGCACCATCCCCATGAGGTATTACTGCTGCAGTTAACGCCGCAACCTCTTGTCCACCACCAACAGCCTTAGGGCACTGAGCCCTAAAGTGGCCCAGCTACATGCAGTTGTGGCAGAGCCCTTTGCGGAAGGCTGCGCTGCAACGCTCACGCGCCGCTTGAAGATCGTCATTCTCGCGGCTACGCTTGTTGTTGGGGCCCTTGTGTCCACCAGCCTTCTTGGCTAGAGGATTTGCGGGCTGCTTGCCCTTGACCCCGCATCGCTGTCCAGCTGACCCACCAGCCCCTGCAGCGTCCATGCACATGTCGCGGCCTTGCTGTGCACACGCGTTCGGCCGTGCTTCAGAGTAGTGCTTCGGGTTCGCCGAATACACTTCGCTCATGTAGTCGTGGAACGCCCTCCAGCTTGTCCAAGCTTGGCTAGTGGCTGTCGTGGTGGTCTTGTCCTTCAGCTTCTCACTCGCGAGACCATCACGCAAGTACTCCAGCAGCATGCACTCTGGGTACTTAAAGGTCTGAGTCTCATTGCCCTCTATGAAGCTTTCAGCTTCCTCCACGAGTGCGGTGAACTCGCTCAAGTAGGATTCGAGCGAGCTGTCCAGCTACCTGAAGTCCTTGATCTTGCGGAAGGCGCGCTGCTCCTCCTCATGTTGGGTGCATTTCTTGTGCATGATGGCGCAGAAGGCCTCCCACGGCATGGGCTGCCACTCGAGGTGCGGCTGCTGCGCACTCCACTCCTTGACCACATACTTGAAGAGTTTGTCTTCAAGCCGCGTCGTGCCAAGGTCGCTCGACTGGCTGAGTGGAGCCTTGTGGACACGCAGAACGTGCTCCATGCAATTCAGCCAGTCGGTCAGCTTCACGCCCTTCTGGAAGACCTCCACACTGTGGAGGAAGGACGTGTTCATGACCGGCCCCGAAGTCGTCGAGGTAGGCAAGTCGTCAGTGCCACCGGCAGTGGCATCCGCAGCTGCGACACGCTGCATTTGCTGCTGCATCCGCACCTGGATCACGCTCTGCAACACCTTGTCGAGGTCGTTGCATCGACGGCTTGCCTCATGGGCGATTAGGCGTTGTAGCTGGCGATCACGGTCGAGGTCCGTGATGCTCTGCCCGACGTGGGCCAGCAGGTTGGCGAACGCGAACTTGAGCTCTGATGTCGTCAGAGCATCGACGATAGCCTCCAGGGCCTCGCGTTGTCTGTGCACCCTTACTCACTACAGGAGGGTACGGTTCGCGTACACGCCTCCAAGGAGTCCCACCTTTCGCATGAGACTGTCGTCCGCGACGACGCTTGAGTGGGCGCTGCCTTGCCCCATTGCGGCCACATCGTAGGAAGGGGGGTCCGCCCCCATTCCTCCGAGTGGTGCCGTATCTCCGCCGTCGGTGGTGATCTTGAGTTGGCCTGCAGCCTCAGCAGCAAACTCCGCAAGCCTACGACGGTCATCGCGAATTGCTTTCGCGCCGTCGTCGTCCGGCTCATTCTCGCGGGAACTTCCCGTGTGGCTGCTTTCAGCGCCCTTGCTGCTCTCGGAAATCTCACTGCCGTCCGTAGCTTAGAGCGATGCGACGGGTGGCTTATCCTTCTCAAGCAATCGGCTCGAGTTCACCGCACGATGATGGCGATGGTCGCGATCCTCGTCGCCTTCGCCATCATCGGCGTCGTGCTCTTTGTTGGGGTCCTCCTCCGGGAGGTCCTCTTCCATCGCGTCGTCCGTCGCGTGGGGGTCGCCCACGTGCACGTCGACGTGCTCGTCGAGCACTTTTCCAGCCTCCGTCCGCTTCTTGGTGTTGTCGAGGTTGGCGTCGGTTGCCTTAGGAGGTACGGTGGCCTTAGGCGGTACAGTTGCCTTAGGCGGTACGGTTGTGTTTGGGTTGGCAACCGTGCTTGCGGCAGCGGCTCCCAAAATTTGGAGTCCGCCGAGGGCGTGTGGTGAGAACGTCACCACCTTGTCGTTGTTGGTCTTGGACGGTCCGGCACTTGCCATCTCGTTTTTCGTGCAATTAGCACGTGAAGGTTGTTGCGAGGATCACCCCACAACGAGGAGGAATCGCCTCCTAAGATGTTGCTCTCACAATTGGTGAGACAATTATAAATTTATTTTCTATTTTCCTAGGCCGCCACGTCGGCAAAAGGTCGTGGGTTTTGAAACTAGTCTTCCTAAGCCGTGACTCACGGCAATTGGTAGCGACTAGATTCTAGGAAAACGGAAAATTATAATAAAAGGAATTAACAAGAAGTGTGAGTACCGCTCACAAAGCTAGGGCAAAGAGTGAGGGAGGAATTACAACAATTCCTAGCAACTCCTCCAATCCTCCTTCTAACTTCTTGTCTTCTTCATGTCTTCTTGTCTTCCTTGGCCTCCTCTTGAGTCTTCTTCGCGCGTCTCGCACCCCTTGGCGGCGTCCTCCTTGAGTCGGCGGTGTTGGGGAAGCAGCTAAAAGTCCTCAAGGTTTCGTCCTCCCTCTTTTAGGGCTTCCTCAAGCTGTGAGAGCCCCTGGTCTTGGGAAGAAACACTATCCCAATTTTTGGTTGAAGGAGGGAAGGAGGGAACTTTGAAAAGAGGGGGAAAACGTGGTGGTTTGGGGGTGGGCACTCCCCACCCCGTCCCAAAAAAATCCATCAAGTCCCCTAGAGGTGAGGACAGACTGGAGGGAAGAGACTCCCCTAAGTAGGGCTCTTTTTCAGCTCTCCAACGCACTTAACGGCACTTTAATCTCCTTAGGTGTAGATGTCGTAGTCCCTTCTGGCGTTTCTCTTGCTGCTGGCAGCTGCCAGCGGCGTTTTATGTAGGACGTGACCGCCGTTTCCGTCAAACCCTTGGTTGCGAGGGTCGTCTGGCTCTGAGAACCACTGTAACGGGTCGAGCCTCCAGCTCCTGCTCTGGAATCATCGTCGGAGTTTGCAGAATGGCGTACTCAGTCTGCGTCAAGGGTTTACCCCCTTCGCAGGACTGAGGGGCAATCGTCATCTATGACCCAGAGCAAGGAGACTCGAATATTTCGAGTCACCGGAGGCCCATTTCCGTTTTTAACCTTACCCCTGGTTTTGGGATCCCAACCGGGGGGTTTTACCTCGAACTCTTGTGGTCTCGCGAGTTATTTTGTTGTTTTAATGACGAAGTTCATCGCAAACGAACTTCCATTTGCGTTTTGACGTTCTGGCGCGAAATCGTTGCGTGCGAGGTACGCTGGCGATTTCGCGCCAGTTCTCTCGCCTCTCGTCCCTCGTTCCCCTCCCTCGTCCTCGCTCGCTCGCTTACGAGGAGGGCGAGCGGGGGCGAGGGCACGAGGCCACGAGGCCTCGCCCTCGAGGCCCTCGTGGGCCCTCAGGTGCCAATCGGGCTGAGGCTGCGATCGGCGGCTGGAGGCTGGCCGGCCGGTGGCCGGCCGGTCGCTTGGCCGGCCGCCGGCCGTCCAGCCTTCCGGCAGCGAGCTGGCCGACGGCCAGCGAAATGCTGGTTGCCGGCCAGCCCCCTCAGTGCCGCGAGGGGTTGTGCGCAACCACCCCTCGCTTCAGCGAGGATGGAGGGCCGAACCGGCCCTCCCGCTACACATTACAATGAAATTACACGATGATGTCAAAAAACCATTTTTTCACTCATATGGCCCTGAAAACATGAAGATTTGTACCTCTAGGAGCAAACATCATAGACGAACAGAAAACAATCATTAAAAATTATTCGTTTTAGAAGAAATAAAAATTGACTTGTAACGTAAATAAGGCACACTTTGTCACCCACAAATAATTAATAACGAATTCATAAAGCAACAGGGTATGTCTCATTCTCATTCTCAACATTGTAAATATGTGTTCGGTCGTTCCGACACTTGTCAACGAACTACACTTACCGATAATTTCAAATTGTTCAAGTGTCCCAAAATTTCAAACCGTATCCTGCCTCGCAACTCATACGTGTTCACCATCCACGCTTCGTTTCGCACAACAATCGCTTCGGACAAGTCTGCCCTAATAATTTAAGATGAGTAGGGTTGATTGCCACCCCTACTCACGCGTCCCCAGGCACGACCTACGTTCTACTTGGTGTAACATCAGCGTGCTAGCTCATAGGGGGCGGCGGTTGTGTGATCTAGTTTGAAAATTATGTTAGTAGTGTGGTTTTCTCTCAGTTTATGCGAGGAGAGGAAAGCCAATATACCCCTCATTTCGGACGATAAGCCCCATCCACCCCTATGTTGGAACGATAAGCCCCATCTGCCCCTCCGTCAGAAAGATACGCCCCATCCGCCCCTACGTCGGAACGACAAGCCTCATCCACCCTTGCGTCAGAACGATAAGCCTCATCCGACCCTGCCCCAGAACAATAAGGTGCAGATGAGGCTTATCGTTCCGATGCAGAGGCGGGGGTTTATCGTTCCGACGGAGGGGCGGATGGGGCTCGTTGTTCAAACGGGGGGGGTAAATAATGACCACGGGTGACAAAACAGGGGGGATCGGTATTTTCACCCTAATGCGGGTGGGTGGTGCAGCGCTTCGGGGGCACGTCCATCGGCGCACCGATACCCATGTCCGCGCGTGGGGCTCCTTCTTTGAGACAGCCGGCGACTGTACGAATTCCACCACATGCTCCGTTTTGTTTTCCCCAACTTTCGTCGAAACCAGATAAGATTCAACGCATGGAAGATAGTTTTGTTTCACCCTTTCGCACGTCAAATTGGTCGCCAGTCTTCAATTTCAGCCAGCGAACGGACACGATTGAGACGGGGAAAAAGCGAAATGAAAGGCGTAAAACGAACTTTAGGTCAGACCGCGGACGCGGCACGTTTGTCTTTTTGTCGTTTTGTGCGCCTTGGGAACGTCCGGCTGTCCTCCAGGGCTTCTGGGCACGCGCTTTGGCCAGTGTGCGTCCTCCGCTTGCTCATTGGTTGGTTCCCCGCCCCCCCCTCGCTAGCCGTAGCGCCTTGGGAACGTCCGGCTTTCCTCCAGGGCTTCTGGTGTCTCGTCTGCGCAGAGGAGAGGGCGCAGGGGGACTGGCAGCAAGAGTCGCGGAAGCTGGGAGGGTCGGCCGGCGATCGTGTGCGCCGTCGACTTGAGTCCTGTGCGCGCTGTACACACACCACCCTGCAATGCAGTTTTGTCCCTCCCCCCTTCCCCCCTCCTCCTCCTGATTCGGCAGCTGCGATTGGGGAGTGGCCTTCTCCGATCTCTGCCGCCAGCCCCTGCCTCTGATCTTGACCAACTCCTCCCGTCCCTCCCTCTCAATAACGGCCTGAGCACCTTCAAGTCCCTCCTCGGCCGCCGCCGCCCTCGCCGCTCCTCCTCCTCCTCCTCCTCCTCCTCCTCCTCCTCCTCCTCCTCCTCCTCCTCCTCCTCCTCCTCCTTCTCCTCCTCCCCGTGCTCCCCCTCTCTCTTCTGTCCCTCCCTGCCACCACCCTTCATCCTCTGACGAGCAGAGCAATGTGGAGGCTACTCGCCAACGGACGAAGCTGGCGGCACAGCGACAAATGGCGAGACGTGCAACGACCGCTCCTCGCCAGCAGGATCTTGTGCGCACCACCACCACCACCACCAGCAGCAGCACCAGCAGCACCACCAGCCGCAGCAACCCTAGCGGCGTCGCCACCGGCAGCAGCGCCAACAGTAGCAGTGCCTTCACTGGATGCCCTCGCAGCAGCAGCAGCAGCAGCACGTGGAGCCCGTGCAGGCACAGGAGGCAGAAGCGTGTCAACGAATTCTCCTTCATCCTCCTCCTCCTCCTCCTCCAGGATGACAGCGACCAAGTCTTGCGGCCTCCGCCTCTCCCCGTCAGCATGCACCGGGATGCACGTGCGACCGCTTGCCACCAGCAGCAACAGCAACGACAGAAGCATCGCCAACAGCAGCGGCAGCACCACCGACACCGCCAACACTACCGCCGCCACAACCACTGCCGACGGCGACAGCAGCAGTAGCATCAGCGGCAGCACCAGCAGCAGCAGCAGCAGCGCGTGGGCAACGTTGAAGTCCATCTTGCACAACACCTTCTCAGGCGCTGAGGCCGGTGGAGGACGTGCGGGCCGGGAGACTGCGGTCAAGGAGACTGCGGTCAAGGAGACTGCGGTCAAGGAGACTGCGGTCAAGGAGACTGCGGTCAAGGAGACTGCAGGCGGGGAGACTGCAGGCAGGAGGGGCGGCGGAAATGGCAGTGTCCGTGCAGGTGTGAGGGCGGGAGCGGCAAGCGGCGACGCCATGCACGAAGATGGCGGCGGCGGCGGCGGTGGCAGCGGAAGCGGGGTGGTGATGGGCGGTGAGGAGGTGGACACGGGTGGTGGTGGTGGCGAGGCGAAGGCCGAATGGGAGAGAAGCAGTGGGGAGGTTGCGGAGGCTGGCGGTGCGAAGCAGCCTCGGAGGAGGAGCACGAGGGCAAGGACGAAGGTAGAGGTGGAGGTGGATGGAAGTAGGGGGCAGGTCAAGCTGAGAGGCGATGCAGACTCCGTTACTGCTGTTGCTGGTGGTGATGGTGGTGGTGGTGGTGCTGCTGCTGCTCCTGCTGGTGCTGCTGCTGCCCCTCGTGCTGCTGCTGCTGCTGCTGCTGCTGCTGCTGCTGTGAAGTCGAGCAAACGCAAGGGCAAGGACAAGGCGGAGGTTGAGCAACAGAGCAAGGTGGTTGGAGGCAAGGACAAGGCGGAGGGTGGTGTGGACGAGGTCTCCAAGGCCAAGCGCAAGGATGGTACTGTGATGAGCATCGCACTGGGGCAGGTGGGCGACACGGAGGCATACGACTCGCAGGGTACGGATTCCAAGGCCGAGAGCGCAGCAGCCTCTGGTGTGGGGAAGGCAAAGTCAAAGACAGAGGAGCCCACCAAGACAAAAGAGAAGCCAAAGGAGAAGGCCAAGGGGATGGCAAAGGAGGCCACGAAGGCAAAGGAAAGGGCAGAGGGCTCCAAGGCCGAGAGCAGGAGCAAGGGCAAGGGAAAGGGAGGAGGCGCGGGGGCGAAGGAGTCCAAGGAACAGAGGGAAATGGTACGGATTATCCTTCTCCAGGACCTCGTGGGGGAGGCGACGCTCGCGCAGGAGATGGTGCGGAGGGGTGGGCTGGCGTCGATCGAGGAGTCCACTCTCGAGGCCAACGTGCGACGCTTTCTCGCCATGTTCGGGCCCGAGGCCGTCGCGACCATCCTGCGCAAGAACTCCACGCTATCGCGCCTCGATCCGGAGCACCTCGAGGGCTTCCTCGACCTGCTCGTGCGCGACGTGTGCCTCGGGAGCGTCGACCTCGCGACCCACCGCATGTCGACGTCGTGGGGGTGGCTGCCGTTCAAGTGTTACCGGGAGACGTTTGCCGTCCTCGCGGAGGAGTTTGGGGCGGACGCCGCGCGCGCGGTCGTGCGCAGGAACCCGCGCGTGCTCAACCTGAAGCCCGAGGCGGTGCGTCGGAAGCTGGAGGGCCGCCTGCGGCGCTTCTACCGCGACGAGGCGACCGTGAAGCGGAGCGTGCAGCTGCGGCCGACCCTCCTGTCCGCGAGCGACGCCCTGTGCGACCGCAACCACGAGGCGATCCAGTCGCTGGCGTACGACGGCGGGGCGCACGCGCTCACCCCGGGGGCCGTGCTGCGGATGATGGAGCGGGAGCCGCTCCCGCTGTGCACGGACGTGCGGGGGAAGCTGATACCGAACCTGCAGTACCTCAAGGACGCCCACAAGCTGGAGGTGAACGAGTACAAGCCGAGCCTCGTCATGAGCTGGATCGAGCTGGACAAGCTGCGGGCGCGCTGCGACGCCGTGGTCGCGCTCGGGCACTCGGTGGTCGCGCAAGGGATGGGGAGCCCGTTCTGGAAGAAGGACGAGCTGCGGGTCGACCCCAAGCTCTACTGGGAGGGCCGGCCGCTGGGCGTGAACTACCTCGCAGGGATGAAGGACGACGTGTTTGAGAAGCGCTTTGGTCGTTTCGTGCCCGAGTCTCCCATCCTCAAGACCCCTCTGAAGCCAGAATGAGATTGTCGCTGGTTAGGTGCGAACGTGCATGTGCCTATCCCCCTCCCCC
>SZWC01002026.1:49481-110440 GCA_023375785.1 Penium margaritaceum | reverse complement strand
GGAGGGGAGGGGAGGGGAGGGGAGGAGGGGTCTAGAGGAGGAGGGGTGGAGTGCAGAACACAAACAGCATGAACGCCATTGTTACACTTGTACACATAGAATTTACACATCTACCTGCACACACCCGTGTGTTCTTCTCCGTCTGGGAGCACCGAATCTGCTAGGAACGTTTCCCCTCCCCACACACTGTTGCAGTGCTAAGAACTGCAAGTCTTGTGTAAAGATGTCATCATATTTTTGAGTCACTTTGCAAATCGACAAAAAAATGCAAAAAAAAGTGCTGAGAATTGCAAGTCTTGTGTAAGGATGTCATCATAGCCGCACAACGACCGTTTTGCGGCGACGGTCTCTCGCATGTTCTTTCAAGCAGCTCCAAAACTCTAGCGTCCACTTCTTGAGATTCTCTTTTCATGTTCCATCTTTTTTGACTGGGAAGCGGAAACGTGGGTGGGTTCTCCTCCTCAAACTCCGCGGTCGTCCAGTGTGAGAAACGCGGTGTGATGTAGGACTTGAACGGACGTTGTAGCATGACGTGTCCACGGTTTGCACCTTAGAGGAGCAAACCTCACGGTAATGTGAACGCGCACTTGCGGCGGTACCAAGGGTTGAGGACATTGTGGAACGAATTCCGGGTGGTGAGCTCGCTAGGAAGTTTGCGTTAGATGTCACCCTTGCTTCTTCGCCTCTGTCGACGCGTCACAATCTTGATATGGGCTGCACATTCCTCTTGGAGCCGGCAAAAGTGATTTGCAGACGCTGAACGAGTGCACCGGCGTAAGAACCGGTCCGACGTGGCCATCGCGACGATGGCAGACATGGCGGACACAACAAGACGAAGCAAAGCTGCAAAGCTGCATTGGGAGCACGTCGCCGTCCATGGCGGATGCGACGACGACGGTGAACCGCAGCTTGTCGTTCGCCCCGACCATGGCGACATCCTCGCTCCCATGGGAGAGTTATTTTTATCAAGTCGCTTTGCAAATCGACTTGATGAAAATAACGTCCTTGCTCCCCATGGGAGCCCATGTTTTTCTCGCGCGGGAAGGCACGAGCCACCTAGTCGACCCCATCACCCTCCCCTTGCGTGTGGCCGACCGTCCGGGTGGAAGTGCGGGCGAGATCTACGAGGCCCTCCTCGACGCCACGGCGAAGGTGGAGCGCCTCCGCCGCTCCAAGGATCCCCCTCCCAAGGCATGGATTAAGTTTGCCGCCAAGCGCCTCAAGGTCCGGTGGGAGGCCAAGTGTGCGAGCCCGCTTTATGGGGCTGCCCGCCGCTGCCACCCCCTCTTTTTTGCTCATGACCTGTCCGGGGACAAGGAGGTGGCCAAGGCGTGGTCCACGGCGGTGCGCATGATGGTGCCGAAGGGGGACAAGGCGAAGGTGGAGAGTCAAATCTCCGCATTTCAGTTGGGGTGGCTGAAGGAGGATGGGGAGGGGGATCAGGACAAGAGGGAGGAGGCCATGGAGGATCGGACATGCGTCAAGGCCGGGACCATGCCGGCGTGGAAGTGGCTGTCCAACCACCTCGTGGAGATGCCGGAGTTGCGCACCATAGCGATGCGCATGCACGGACAGCCATGCAGCAGCAGTGAGTGCGAGCGGTCATTCTCTCAGCACGAGCTGATTGAGACCGCCCGCCGCAACAAGCTCAACATCACAACGCTGGAGCGGCTGGTGCGCGTGAGTGTGCGCCTCAACCGCAAATACAAGAAGAAGAAGACGGTTGCGCACGCCCTCACTTTCATGCAGGAGGACGACTGCGAGGACAGCGACGACAATGGGGAATTCGACGAGGAGGAGGAGGAGGAGGAGGAGGAGGAGGTGGAGGAGGAAGCGGCGGCGGAGGGAGCGGCCGAGGGTGCAACGGAGTTGGAGGACGATGCCGGCAATGAGGAGGAGGGAGAGGAGGAGGAGGAGGAGGTGGAGGAAGCGGACGACGATGATGATGAGACGTACACCGTCTCCAAGCGTGCACGCCGGGGGTAGATGGGAAAGGAAGGAGAGGGAGGGCTTTAGAGGGAGAGGGATGGTCTAGGAGAGTAATGGGAGAGGGGGTGGGCATTGACACTTGAGTGCTGTCCACCGTGGCTTTGCAGGTTGCTAGAGGAGAGCATGCTCTCCTCATCCTTGCATGTGCCACAGGCTGAACTCCCCTGTGCTCTCCATGCTGTTGTTTTCAGACCTGAAACTGCACCTTATTTATTGCACAATGTGTCCTTAAGTCTCCCAATGCAATGCAAAACAAGTGCTGTGGAATGAAAGTGCCAATGTGCCATGGTAGGGTACTTGAATGGTGATTTTTATAGTGGAAATGGACTGAACACATGAAAAAGCACATGCATGCAAATTTTGAGCTCAGTCAGACAAGTTTTTGGTTTTGGTCGACCTTCGACATCGACCTAGGATCCCAGGGATGCCCAGGTCGACCTCCCGACCTCGGTCTCGACCTCGACAAGGGGAGGTCAACATAGGGGTGGCGGCGGCACTGGCTCTTCAGAAGGCAGGGAGCCTAGTCCACACGGGGGCGCTCTCCCGGGCCATGCGGCTGTTTGAGGATCACCCGCCTGCAGCAGGCACAACGGCGACGGAGGCGGCCCTTCCCGATCGGCACCCCCCCGGGCGGGCCCTCGTACCAGAGTGGGTCTAGGAGTACGAGGACCCCGCGGGTGGTGGCGCCGACCGGATCATAGAGGAGATGGTGGAGGAGGCCCTACGCGAGGCGCCGTGAGGGTCCAGCCCGGGGCCCCTCGGCTTCACCATGGACCTACTCCGAGATCTCGTCATCGACTCTCCCTCCGCCCTCACCACCGTCCGCGCCGTGCTCTGCACCATCCTCGACGGGTCTTTTCCGCGGCGGGTCGCCGACTGCCTGGGCCGGAGCACTCTCATCCAAATCCTCAAGCTCAAAAGGGCGTACGCCCCATCGCGGTGGGGGAGGTATGGCTTCGGCTTACGGGGAACCTCCTCCTACTCCGCGACAAGGCCAAACTCGGGGCTGCCTTGCGTCCCCTTCAGTGCGGCGTTGGGGTCTTGGAGGGGCCTATGCTGTTGGTTTGCTTGGTTCGGGCCGTGCTGGCGGCCAACCCGACCTTCTGGATGCTGCGGCTAGACATCGCCAACGCGTTTAACAAGGTGGAGCGTGCCGTGGTCTTTGAGGCGGTACGCTCTTTGGGCCTGGGAGTGTGAATTCCTTACCTGTGACAGTTCTATGTCCGACCAACCCAGCTTCTCCTCTTCGGCGTGCACACCCCCATGGTCCTAGAGAGTGCTCGGGGGGCACGATAGGGCGACCCCCTGGGCCCAGCTCTTTTCGACTTAGCTTAGGCCTAGTCCTAGAGGCTGGTCCCGGACGCTGGTGGAGGCGGATGGCAGCAGGCAAGGACATGTGGGGGCCTTCCAGGGTGACGCGACCGTCTGTGGGCCGCCACAGCTCCTTGCCTCCTGCATGGCGGCCATGGTGGAGGCAGCGGCACAGCAAGGACTTCGAGTGCAGCCGGGGAAGTGTCTGTTGTGTCAGCAATCGAAGGCAGAGGTGTCGCCGCTCCTGAAAACCCTTCCCTGGACGCCTCAGGGGGTGCAGCTGCCGGGGTGCGCTGTGGGGGTCGAGTCCTTCTAGGTGGAGTGGGGAGAGGGGTGGCTCGAGGGGGCAGGTCCGCGGACTGGAACAGCTGGGCCGCATGGAGGACATCCAGACGGCGATGACGCTTCTACGTCTCTGTGTCATTTCCTGCGCCGATTTCTGCGCGCGAGCACTCCCCCCCGAGCCTGGTGGCTGCAGATCCTGGACCGTTTCGACGTGACAGTGTGGGCGACAGTCCCCTCCTTACTTCAGCTTCAAGCAGCGCTCGAGGGATCGGAGGATGCAGAGCTGTAGCGGCTGGCATGATGGGAGCTGCAGCTGCCACTGTGCTTTGGAGGGGGCTGCCTCCTCGCGACCGGGCGCCCCTCGCCTGTGCGTGTGCGACAGGGTCCCTCCTACACGCCCTCGCGTCTGAGCTTGGATCCTTCCTCCCTACAGGCCGGGACCTCAACTTCCTCTGCCCGCTTTGGGGCAGGTAGAGCGGGAGCCGCCTCAGCCGGTGTTCCAGGCGTTTCCATCCATGGAGGCCCTGCGCCAGGGTGGGGAGCCGAGGTTTTACCAGCGACTGAGCGCGCTCTTCTTCTCGAGCCGCCGGGAGCGGTGGGTGGGGGAGGGTGGGGTGGTCGCGCTGCGTCACTGCGACTGCGTCTGACCCGCCCCATGTGGGCCTAGCACAGGCTTTTGTCGTCGAACCCAGAGCAGGTGCTGGGCCACAGCCACGCGGGGGAGCTCCCTCTGGCTGCAGGCTATGCCGACCGGCATCACGGACAGGACCTACCTATCAGCGGAGGACTTCCGCCTCCACGCCCAGCTCTGGTTGGGCCTCCCCTTGGGCCACCTGGAGCACGTGGGGCTCGACGCGCTGGAGCCGGCAGCAGTGACGCGGCGGGAGAGGGAGGGGAGGGCGGTGTTGCGTGTCCACAACGCCATCCGCGACGAGCTAGCAGACATCTGCCGGGAGCACCGCCTCACCGTCCACGTCGAGCCCACGCAGGTGCTGCCACTGCTTGGCTGCCAGCGCTTCTTGCGCCCGGACCTCACCCTGGTGGACCACGCAGCCGGGACCACCTGGGTCCTAGACGTCACCATCGTGGATGCACAGGGACAGCGGGCCACCCGGCCAGGGGCGGCCGTGCGAGTGGCGGAGCGGGACAAGCAGTCCTTGTACGCGACGACGCCGCGCAGGGGACACTTCTTCCGCCCGCTGGCGTGGGAAACCCTTGGCGGCCTGGGAGACGAGTTCTGGACCTTCTCCATCGTTGGCGCAGCTCTGCCTCGCTCGCGGGCCCCGCCAGTGCTCGGCTGAGGCCTTCGAGCACTGGGTCCAGCGCGCGGTGGCAGTCCTGGTCCAGTGCGCATCCCTCGCCGGCGTCCGCGCCCAGTGCGCCGCCATCCGCCACTACACCATCACCCACTCCCTGTCCCGGGCCCGTTCCCGCCGGAGGTCGCGCCGGTTGCTTGGCGCGAGCGTGTGCGCCAAGCCTTGGTGTTCTCTGACTTATGCGGGGTTGAGCCCGCCCTTGTGGACACCTAGCTTGCATGTCTAGTGTGCTTATACCCCGAAGATGTGCCGGTCAGGGGCGGCTTTGCATACTTTCCTCATTTCAATCAAGCATTTCCCTCAAAAAAAAAAAGAGATGACTCCGCCGTTCTCTATGAGTTCGTCGGGGCTGTAGTCCTCGACGATGCCGCGGAGCACCGACTGCGCCATCATCGACCGCGCCGTCATCGACTGCGCCGTCATCGACTGCGCCGTCATCGACTGCGCCGTCATCGACTGCGCCGTCATCGAGCGGATGGGCACGCCGAGCCAGCGCGCAAGCGCATCAACTCTTCAGTGGCGGCGGCCACCGCCGCCGGCTGCCGATCGCGGAGGCCTCGGCATCCACGCATCCCGGGTGGCAAGGCGGCGTCCCGGGCACCCTCGCCGATTGTCTCTAGAGGTGCCCTAAGAACGACGTCAGCGATGTGAGGCCGCGGCGATTCGGATCCGCGCGCATACCAATCATAGAGGGTGGATGGCGCGAGCTTGTCGTACGGACACACCCCACCCGGACCGCGCGACACCCCTTGCAAGTGCTTTGACGGCCTGTGTGATGCTGCTGCACTTCACCGCCGCCTCGTGGATGCGGTGGAAGCAGCCGCGGCCAAGCGAGTTGGTGAAGCCACCGCGCTTTTGACCTTGGCGGCTGGCTTGCGTTGGAAGAGTCCTCAGCGCGGTGGTGTTGGTGGCACGTGCGTCGCTAGAATAGGAGTCTCACACCCCAATGGGGTGGTCTGTCGACCCGAGCACACGGCCCCAAGCTGTGGCTGCTTGCACGGTCGGCCGACGTCGGGGATGCCTGAGCGCCTGCCGGCCGGCACGGGTGAAGGGGCTCAGTGCCACGGCGTTTGGATGGTGGCAAAGCGGTCCTCGCGCGAAGCAGCACGCTAGGGTAACGGACATGGCAAGAGATTGACGTGACGTATGTGGGAAGGAAGGTGGGGTGCAAGGCAGTGGCGAAACAAGTGTTTAATGACGCGAGTGGGCTTGAGTGGTCGCTGTGCGAGGCAGAGAGCGCAGGGCGACGCGGCGTGGCGCACAAGAGGGGAGGAGCCCCTCGTTGCGAGAGACTCCAGTGGCTCGGTGCAGCAGCCTTACGACGGCAACGCTGCTCGCCCGTTCAGCGGCGTTGACCGTTGATTTTGGAAGTCCAAACCTCGAGCAGCCGAATGGCTGGTCGAGTGGGGCGTTTCAAGTTCATGGAGTCGTTCCTGATCGGGAACGGCCCAGAAAATGTATGCCCTTCGTTGGAAAAAACCGAAAACAAGTTCTCCGAAAGAAGTATTGCAAATTTAGCCGGTGACACGGTATATATTTCTATATATATATATATATATATGTATATATATGTACATATATATACATATGTATACAATTATGCATAAATATGTATCTATCCAAGCGATGCAAGGGTCCTTGTCCCGGCCGAACGTACGACAGCACACGGTAAAGTGTCACTTCACAGGTGCCGCACAGCACCTGTGAAATGGCAACGTGTCCATGAGCACACCGGCACGTGAAACGACAACGAGGAACCGTTAAACCTTTTTGCAAAAAGGGAAGTAGCCGTCCAGGAGGGAACTAACCGTGCACGGTGACTGGGAGTGAAAACCGTAGCTGAGTCCAACGATCCATCGAAGGGAATGATCCATCGAAGGGAATCATGCTGTGAGGCGATGCAATGCAATGAGTGGGAACTTTTTTTTGTGTCTCTTATCATTTTTGGACGCGCCCTATTTTCGATCACGAGAACATGTAGTTCGAGTGCTGAGGTCAAATGGAATCAGCAAGAAGATAGATTCGAAGATCGTTTCAGAAGCACAGAGTTGTGAGTTTGCCTCGTCTGAATGTGTGGGTGCTACAAGGCACCCACGTGTGAGCGGTGTGGTGCCATGTTGATCAGCAAAGGGGGGGGGGGGCACCATGGAAGGCATTTCCGATGTACATGGTGGCTGCGTGGCGGCCTCATTTGTGGCTGCCCGCTGCCAATGTGCATGAATGAGCCTCTCCAATTCGAAGAGCCAGTTTACGTACTTGAATGCAAAGTTCGGCTCTTGGCGGGTTCGGAACAGAGCCAGCCAGAATGCTGCGGAAATTTGTTAGTGCAGCCGGAGCTATTTGGAAAGCCGGAGCTATTTGGGAAGAAATCTTCTGCCGCACTCTCTGCTGCAGAGCACATTGTGCGTGCGCGCGCGCCCGCGCATGTGCGCGCGTGCGTGCGTGCGCGTGCGCGCGTGCGTGCGTGCGTGCGCGCGTGCACGCGTGCGTGCGTTCGCGCGTGCACGCGTGCGTGCGTGCGCACGTGTGTGCGTGCGTGGGTGCGTGCGTGCGTGTGTGCGTGCGTGCGTGCGTGCGTGCGTGGGTGCGTGCGTGCGTGCGCGAGTGCGCGAGTGCGCGCGTTCGCGCGCACTTGTGCGTGCGTGTGTGTGTGTGTGTGTGTGTGTGTGCGTGTGTGTGTGTGTGTGTGTGTGTGTGTGTGTGTGTGTGTGCGTGTGTGTGTGCGTGTGCATGCGTGTGTGTGTGGGATGCTGGGCCATGACTGCTCGCCATGCTGGGTGCTTTGACTGTGTTTGTGCAGGAAACCTGCATGGCGGTCGTGCCCAAGGCTCGTCGTCGTCCTGTGGACAAATGAAAGACAGTCCATTTGCTGGCCGAAAAACCATTGGGAGGGGGCGTACCCTCTTGCCTGCCCCCAACTCAGTCACCTGTGGGCTGGCTGCCCATAGCTGTGCTTGCTTGCAGAAGCAACGCATGCACGCACGGTGTGCATGGCAAGCTGAAGCGTGATGTTATGCCAGAGACTGTCTGTTGATGTGCATAGACATGCAATCACATGTGGTGTTTGGTTGAGGAAATGAAACACCTCATGTCATGCCAGAGACTCTGTTGTCGTGCGAAGAGGATTCATTCACCTTACGATGTGTGGAACGGTGTCATGACTGGATTATAATTTTTATGTCGCATTGCCAAGCGACTTAAAAATTATAAGCCTGCAGGATTCATTCACCTTACGATGTGTGGAACGGTGTCATGACTGGCACACGGTGCTCCACACCTCGTGCATGAGCCACTAGCCCTCTCCAACTTGTACCTTGTTTCAGTTTCACCCCATCTGCCACGCACGTGAGCTTCGACAGAAAGCATTTGTAAACGGACGACAAGTTACCTGGACCGCTGGGGTGTTTCTGGCAATGCTCCAAGGGATATGGACTCTCAGCCTCTTGACAAGTGCTCAATGGCCATTCCCTGCACAATGTGGCTCTGTTTACCTTTGCCATCCTAGCCGCAGTGATGGCTTTGTCTGTTTGTGCTAGAACTTGAGCATTCCAAGAATCAAGTTGTTGCCATGAAAGAAAGTGCAGAGGGAAAAAAAGGTAGCCATAAGGGCCACCTTTGTGAGTGAGGGGTGAGCTCATTTGTGGGGGATGGGCCTGCAATTAAACACAAAACACAGTCTCGCAATGTCTGAATGCAATGAACGAGTGTGTTGCCGGAAAGTTTGCAAGCATTCAAGCGAGGGTTCGCATTTGAAATATCTGCCACAACTATGACCGCCAAAATGTTCGAGCACACGTGCCCGACTACCCCTTCCATCTAGACCTCCAATAGACAAGCATTTCTTATGTGTCAATTGGGAATACGAGGTCTGATCTCATGGACCTCTTGTAAAGACTTCACCAAAATGTGCATTAGTAAATCAGAAACACATCTATCAAATGTTGGTTGCAGTAAATTGGTCTTCGAACCTGTTGGTGTATGGGCTTTGAGCTGTCATGTAGTCTTGTGTAGAACGAGCCTCCTAGCTTGTGCTGATGGTTCTCCGGAGGCTACCTTACTACCTCTGTGATACGTATTGTGCATTCTGGCAGCTCTGTTCACACATACATGTTTGGTAGAGTTTTCTCTGTGGTCGAGACCCGGGTACCTCGTGGTTTGTATCGGTACCTCGGGAGATGTTGGTTTGTGTGGCTTCCACCCGTCACGAGGGACGACCGTGGTGATTATCCGTATACCCCACATTGGTGGTATGGAGCAGCGCTACTGGAGAGCACGTCGACATGATCACTGATGCGCACGAAGCTAGCGCCGGAGCACCGACGAGTGGTGGCTCCATGCACCAGCAGTTGCCAGACAGCTGCCACGGCATCCTGGGTGCTTGCCGGGGCCCTTTGCGGTTTTTTAGCAAACGCTAGAGTTTTCTCGGTGGACTGGATCTCAAGCTCGATTTCCATGTTTTGCATTGTCTCTCCACCGATGGATGCCAGACTTGTACTTGTGACTAGTCGTAGCATCCGGTTCGAGATTTTGCATCTCTAGGTTCAGACGGTGTTGCGTTTGCATACCTGTGCGCAAAGTTACGGCCAAAATGGTGGTTTTGGGCCGGTTTTAGGACAAACTGACATTGTGCGTGCGTCACTTGCCGTGCGCCGCGACAGGTATTTATGTTGTGTTCTTGTAAGTTGTCATCCCTCTCTGCAATTCTATTCAATTTGAGCTTCCTGACACTCTGTACGTGTCCCTACCCAGACCATTGCAATTTCGTGCATGACTTGTGACTGTCATCACACAGTGATTTAGCGCTGACGCTTAAGTGCCAAGCGGTTAGGAAGGTTCCAAGAAGTTTCTCACGGTGTCATAGCGAACGAGCCATAGCTTGTTGTGCTGTGAAGCAGAGACCCAATACCTGCAGCAGCAGCAGTGAGTGGTTGCAGCGACAACCACCCATAGCAGCAACAGCAGATCCTAGAGGGACCCACCATGACTACGTTGCAGCTGAGCGGTGGAGGCAGCGGAGACAGCTTCGGCAGCTGCAAGCATCAGTAGCCGTAGCAGCAGCGGCGGCGGGAAGCACTTGCAGTGGAAGCGGCTACGGACAACAACCATGCCGAGCAACAGCAGCAGCACTGGGTGGCAGCAGCAGCCGTGTCTGGCTACCGGCCTGTACAAAGAAAAAAGGGGGAGGAGAAGCAGCTCGCAATAGCAGCTTGCTGTGGCGGCTGTCAGTAGTGACAGCGTGCAGTGTCGACAACAGCTTGAACAGTGGCGGCATCAGCAGCAGCGTGCAGCAATTGCAGGCACGGTAGAAGTAGCAAACAGCAGTAGTGGTAGCTGCAACAACAGCGACGAAGGACAGTAGCCTCAGTAGCAGCAGCTGCAGCAGCAGCAGTGGTGGCGAGTAGCTGCAGCAACAGCGACAACGACAAGCAGGTGTAGCAGCAGCGGTGGCGGGCAGCGGGCGTAGCGACAGCAATAGCAACAGCGACGGCGATGGCGAGCAGCTGCAGCGTGCCACCGTAGCTGCACACGCGCGCAGCAGCAGCAACGGGCGCAGTAGAGGTAGCCGCAGCAGCAGCAGCCACCGTTGCCGCTTGCTTGCAGCGTGAAGCTGCCTCGCAGCTTTGAGCTGCAAGCGAGCTCGCTCGACAGGCTCGCTCGAGGCGAGGTTCGAGCCTGGACACAAAAAATAAAAAAAGGAGGGGGCGAGGACAATGGGTGGTCCTCGAGTGGGACACCCCAAAACAACCCCAAAAGGTGCACCCGAGGAGGTGGCACCTGAAAAAAAAGGGAGAAAGGGGAGAGTGGAAGAGCAGTTGTGAGAGTCACAACTGTAGTAAAGGTGGCTTGAGGCCACAGCCGTCAGCTGACGACGGCGAACGGAACAGCTGCAGCACTTGCAGTAGTAGTGGCACGAGCAGCGCTAGCGACTGCATGAAGTGTGGCGAGCACCACCGCTGTCGGCGTTGACGGCGACCGTAGGCAGCAGCATCAGCAACAGTAGCACCGAAGATGACTTGAGGTCGCACATTACGTTTGCCGCGCGATAGCAGCATAACAATTGCGGAGCAGTCGCATAGCAAGGCACCAGTAGCATGGTGGTGGCCCTCGGCATCGCAGAACGTCTGAGAGACTGTGCTTTGATCGCTCACCTCCCCTTGTGGCCTTGTGCCGACAGGAGCAAGTGCCCTGTGCACTCATCCACGCCAAGCTCCGGAGATAAGCACACTGGCGTGGCAGGGAGCGCAGCCGTTGCCGTGGTTAGCGCCGGCACTGCGTGCGTGGCAGGAGCCGAGTCCACACTGGCAGTTGCAGCCGTGGCACACGCCTCGGGCGTCTAACTACTTTGCCTGTTACTCCTATGGCGATCGGCAACATGGCTGGCGCCAGTGTCGCCAGCGCCCTGCCGGGTAGCGACCGCCCTAGATACGGTCCTGTCCTTCTTCAGCATCCGACTCAGAGACGTTGTCACCCGATACCGCGGCACCTCTCAGTGGAGCTAAGGCGGTGTTGTACGCCGAGCTCCAGGGTCTAAAGCACATGGTGCAACAGCTCACAGACCATGTAGTCTCTGAGCAAGCCGTTGCCACCATGCCGCTATAGACAACCCCGTCTTCCTTCTTGCCATCCTCACCTCCGACAGTGTTATCACCTGTCGGTCCCTGGTCACCCGACCTCAGCTCCACATTCGACGCCCTCCGCTCTGTCCTGGAGTCTGTCGGAGTCATCCCGACCTCAGACCCTGTCGCTCTCTTAGCTGTCCCTTTTGCCGCACCCCTCGTGCACGCACTCGCCGTGCAAAACATCGGATGGCACGACAGGCTAGACATGCCCAGTGAGCAGCAGCAGTATCGACAGCCGCAGCACTTACAGTGACGAACGTTGCAGAGGAGCTGATTCCATTGTCCCCGGTTGGGAGATTGGTATGTCACCCCCTTTCAGCTTCTGCCGGTGTGTCGGTCGTAGGGGGATGGAGTGTTTGCCGACAACTACCGTGGAGCCGAGGACTAAGACAACAGACGGAGGCTCACGACACACTTAGTTGGTGCATCATCTGGAGGGGACTGACACTCTTGCTATGATGGAGGACTGTTCGTTCGAGGAGGACTAGTCTGACGCTAAGTCAGCTTCAGAGATCGAGTTGGAGATTGGAGCCGATGTGGCGGAGGGAGTGGGAGAGGCAGTAGAGGCCATTGATACCCTGACGATGACCGGGAGGATAGGAGCTGCTATGGCTGTGGTAGGAGTTGCAGCAGAGCCATCTCCCTTGCCCCCGGTCGCGGGGTTGGTGCACCACCCCCTTTTGGTTTTTGCCAGTCCGTCGGCCGGTGGGGGGGTGGAGTGCTTGCCGACGACCACAGGATAGCACAGGATTGATGCGACGGATAGTGTTGGACGGCGGGAGCATGTGGCTAACCGCAAGGAGGGGGCAGATGTCCCATGTGAGGACGACGAGTCGTACATGGGGGATTGGTCAGACACAGAGTCGGTGACAGACGTAGAGGCCCAGTATGTTGCCGTATTTGCAGCAGCTCTAGCACGAGCGTAGGATGACCCTTATATGACGGCAGACGTCCATGTGTACGATACGTCAGCGGAAACTGATGAGCTTGCATCAGCCACCATGGAGGACGCAGACCGAGCTGCGGACCTCTGGCTCATGGGTGCCCTAACCAGCGTTGTTGACACCATGGGGGTTCCAGCCGATGACACAGTTGTAGTTCCCGTGCCCGAGCGCCTGCGCTCTCCAATGGACGTCCAGGAGGCAGCCTTGGCTCGAGCGGAGGCGCACGTGCAGAGACTCATGGCCGAGCTCCGGGAGGCCAGTAGCCACTGTTACTCCTCGGTCGCCCGTCGTGCTGGAACATCCATGGTGTGTGTGGAGGATGTGCACATACATCTCGAGGCACCTGAGGGGTCTCCACAGGATGCACATTTGCGACGGGCAGGCCTCCAGCAGCAGGTGGATGATGCGTTGTGCACTAGGGGTCAGGAGGAGCACCATGGAACTGAGCGCACGTTCAATGACCGCGACGACGCCGTAGATGCAGATCTACCTATAGATGCCGACGTCCGGCGAGTAGCTGACGGCCGAGCGACATGCGTGTCAGTAGCAGCCGATGCCGTTCCTATAGCCCCACACGATTTACGTTGCGACTCATTGTCTTGCGCCCACGCCCTGCCAGCAGCTCGCGGCCAGGCGGCAGTTGTGTCAACGGCTGATGTAGAGGACGCCTACTTGTGCGGCGAGCAGGCGCAGCTCCACACCTTCCTACGGGATGAGACCGCAAGGTTGGAGGAGGCCGTGGCTCGTGCTGACATACACGTGACAGAGGTCCACCTTCAGGTCCGTGTTGCGACTGATCGCCTGCATGCAGCAGATGCAGCAGGCCGGTCGGCTGTCGCGTCAGAGCTCGTCGAGCTCCACATGCGCCTCGATGCTGCGGAGGCCGCGAGGCGATGTGCAGCTCAATAGTTGAAGGCCATACAGCATGTGATTAATTTGGAGGCCCTCAGCGCTACACCAGTCACATCAGCAGGTGACGACAACAGTGACGACTATGACAGCGATGACGACGTAAGCGACGACGACGACATCGACGACGATGTTTCGGGAAGAGGCTATGTGCGAGCACATCCCACCAGCATTGTCGTCGGCCTTACTATTGCTGAGCAGGGGTATGTGGCCATGGGGAAGCCGTGCTACCTCCCCAGGGACTGTGTTGGGAGCAGCCATCGGCTTTGCTCGTGCTGTCAGCCTTTGCATCCCAGGGGGAGTGTTGGTGTGTGGGCTTTGGCCTGACACCCTCATGAGGGGAGCGTGGTGAGTTTGTGTCTGGCAGGATGCTCCAGTCGAGGTTACGCTGGTCGAGACCCGCTCACCTGGTGGCTTGTACCGGTGTGACGTGGAGACCTATTGCCTCCATGTGTTGTGTATGCTCCATGCATGCGAGCAGGTGTGGTCGAGACCCGGACCCCCGAGACATGTTCCAGGGTGAGGAGGAGACCTTGTTGCTTTGTACCTCTTGTATGGTGTTTTGCACATGGGTGTGTGATTTATGTCTTGCATGGTCGAGACCCGGGCACTTGGTGAATTACACCACGGTCACGAGGAGACCTTGTATTCTTGTTACGAACAATGCTTCGCTACCTTCACTCACTCTTCGTTGTGGTGACACCTGTGTCAGCCAGGGGGAGTGTTGGTTTGTGTGGCTTCCACCTGTCATCAGCGACGACCGTGGTGATTATCCGTATACCCTGTAGTGGTGGTATGGAGCAGAAGTATTGGAGAGCATGGTGACATGATCACTGATGTGGACGTAACTGGCGCCGGAGCACCAACGAGTGGTGGCTCCATGCACCAGCAGCTGCCAGACAGTTGCCATGACATCCCGGGTGCTTGCCGGGGTCCTTTGCGGTTTTTCTGCAGACGCTAGAGTTTTCTTGGTGGACTGGATCTCAAGCCCGATTTGCATGTTTTGCATTGTCTGTCCACCGATTGATGCCAAAATTGTGTGTGTGACCAGTCGTAGCGTCCGGCTCGAGATTTTGCATCTCTAGGTTCATACGTTGTTGCATTGGCATACTTGTGCGCAGAGCTACGGCCAAAACAGTGGTTTTGGGCCGGGTTTAGGACAAACTGATACTGCGCGTGGGTCACTTGCCATGCGCTGTGATAGGTATTTATGTTGTGTTCTTGTCAGTTGTCATCCCTCTCTGCATTCATATTCAATTTGAGCTTCTTGACACCCTGTACAAGTCCCTATCCAGACCCTTGCAGTTTCGTGCATGACTTGTGACTGTCATCACACACTTACTTAGCGCTGACGCTTAGTTAAGTGGCAAGCTGTTGGGAAGGTTCCAGGAAGTTTCTCAAGGGACCCCATAGGAATACAGAGTATAGTCTTTCACAGATGGTGCACTCTTTCTGTGGTCGAGACCCGGGTGCACGGTCGTTTGTACCGGTACCTCGGGAGACCCCGCACTGATTGGTCTATTCTTTGTGACCCTTTGACAGACGTGTGTAGTTTGCATGTGGCTGAGACCCGGACACCCGGTTGTCTGTTCCGGTGTCTCGGGAGGCCTAAACTTCCCTAGCCTGGCTAGTTGGTGATGCTATTGTGTCACCGTAGAGTCTGGATTCATTTGGGGTACATTGCATAGTTTCCCGTCGGTCGAGACCCGGGGACCCGGTTGACTGTTCCGGTGCCTCGGGAGAGCCTCGGGAGACCTCCATTGTTGTTTTCATGCTCTATGACATGCATATTCCCCGTTCATGCATTTTGGTGCGACGGGGATGACGGGGCCTGGTGGGCTAGCCGCCAGTCCCCCGTACATAAGCCCTTAGTAGGACTCATTGTATTTCCCTCCTTGATTCTTAATCCGTTCGTTCCGGACTTAGCCAAATTCTGGCGTTGCATATCTCGCGCTCACCACCAGAGCTCATGTCTCTTCCAGCATGGGCCTGCATGCTCTAAACTCATTTTAGCATGGCATCAGAGCACAGGGGGGCCGTGTGAGCAACAAAGCAGCAAAGCAGGTTTGAAACACAGCTGAGATGCGCCACGTGGCGCCACGCAGACAGAATTGCTCAGGAGCGACAAACGAGTCTGCGACAGCAACTAGAGTGGCTTCCAACTAACTTTTAGGTTTAGTGGTCAATGGGAGTCATCAGGTTTCTACTGAAGCTGCCTTATTGGCGGCACAAACAGCACCACTGATGCGGCAGCAGCGGCTGATCAACAAAACAGCACCTTCCGGCAAGAGAGTGTAAGTGGCAGCCACTTACAAGCAGCTTTGCAGCCGCATGCAAGCAGTGTGCAAGCAGCGTGCAAGCAGCGTCCAAGCAGCGTGCAAGCAGCGTGCAGCAAAGCAGCGTGCAGCGTGCCGTAAGCGAGCAGCGCACAGCAGCAGCAGCGCACAGCAGCAGCAGCAGCAGCGTTTGTAAGTAGGAACCAGATGCGTGCAAGTAGCATGCAAGCAACAAAGTAGCGGCGGGGCAGCAGTGTACAAGCAGCTTGCCAGCAGCCTCCAAGCAGCAGGCCAACACGTTTCGCAGCTTCTTAGTAGCTGCACTCTAGCAGAAAGCAGCACCTAGCTGCAAAATTCTAGGTGGAACAGCTCAGTTTTCTCAGACGTCTACGCACAGCAAGCATTGTGCGTGCAGCACACAATAGCAAAGAGTAGCAGCAGCGTGCATTGTGCAGGGCGCAGAAGTAGCAGCTTCATTAGCAGTTGCAGTGATATTGCGCAGTGCGCAGTGCACAATAGCGATTGCGGCTGCCGCTTTCACGTAGCAGCTCGCAAACAGCTTTGTGCGAAGTGACAGCACCGGCGCGAGCAGTGAGCAGCAGTGGCAGTGCTGAGCACCTTGCACAACTGCTGGCAGTAGGAGCAACAGCAGCACTGTGCAGCCTGCGCATCTACCTGTAGCGCGATAGCTGCCTTCGTCCTCTCGCACCCGATTCTCTCGCTCGCTCCCACGGACCCCGTCTCTCGCAGTCCGGCTGACGTCACAACCTCCGGTCAAACGCCATCAATACCTCGCACTAGCGATGTCTATCCACGTTTTTTGTGTGGGTGCGCTATCACCCACGCGATCGTGGGTGGTTGCCGACTGTCTTGTTATCCCTCTCGCCGAATTTGACCCGGCCACATAACAAAAAAAATGCAAGTTGAAATGTTGCACACATCTTGTGCAACAGGTTACATAGTAATCATGTACCATATACATGTATGAATGATACATGAAGGTAACATGGAAGGTATGTTTTTGTATAAAAACAAGTTCCCATCGCTAGCAGCACGTTTATCTCCACTGTAGAAATTCAAATTTGGCCGTCGTGGGTGCAGCCGACCGCCGGCTGAAAAGGACGTGGCTGTAGGCGGACCCTCCCCAGAAGAGAGGACAGTAGGCCCGTAGACAATGTTCGAAAAATGTCCGGGAAGGGGGAGGGGTAATACGCAAGGAGAAGCACGAACGGAGTGTGAAGTGCCCAGCGCCCTCGGTGCTCGTCGACATGAGAGGAGCCGTCGCTTGCACTCTCGGTCACTTAACGGCTGCATCAGCCCGTCGTGTCCAGCTGTGATCATTCACCCTCCAATCCCCTCTCGTAAAGATATTTAGCCTCGTCGATGCGAAAGGAGTTGTTGCTCGCACTCTCGGTCCACGAGCCTCCACCATCGGATCTCTTTTTAAAAGCCTTTGGTCCACCGCTGTAGTTCCTGTTTTTCCCGTGCCGAGCAGGTTGACATAACCATGCTACTTTTGTTTGCCAGTTGTAGTAGAAAGTATGCCACTTTCTTCTTTTGGCCTTGGCTTCCAATCCAACCGTTGGATTGAGCCGAAAGTTGGAGCGAGCATATTGATGACCAGATCTTTCCATTGGTGCTGTTGGATCTCGCATGGGAGCAGCCAGGAAGGAGATAGGCAGTTTTCAACAGGTTTTCAAGGTAGTGGTTGTATTGTGAAACATGTTTGAAGATGAGTTGTCTCATCATTGATTGTATGTGATATTTGGAAAAAATGATGATGTGAAAAAGTAGTTTAATGATATGAGGCAGTCTTGGTAGAATGTTGTCTCTGCACAAGTAAAGTTATACTGGGATTGATATTGTACCTTAAAATATGAAGTACGGAGCAGACGGAGGAATAATTGGTTATCATCTGTTGATGTGGTAACGTGCACAGGTGCGACAGCTGAATTGCCGATGACGTCAATGAAACGACAACTGACATCAGCAATCGGTTGGCTTGGTGAGCTAAGTCCCTTGGCCTACGATACATTGGACCAGTCATGGTAGCTGATGAATGAGGCCTAGCTGGGAAGAGCGTCAACCCGGAGCTGTGGTCAGTGAAAAGAGTGTTGGTCAGCGTTGTGTAGGTACATTACATTGCGAGTCTTGTTTCTGATGGTCCTTGTGTCATAAAGCACCTGTGTGGTGTGTGAAGGAATGCGTCCTGAATTCCTCCCCTAGTGTCAGAAGTGTGTGTGTGAAATGGTGTCAGTTCAGAACTCGGGTAAGAGTGACTCTCGTGAGTTAGACGGGTCAACTTCCCGTCCTCCCTCTCTTGCAGTTGTGGAAGAGGGTGGTACTAACAATCCGACAGCAACGGCGAGAGATAAGGGCAAAGAGAAGGTCCCAGACGACGAGAATGAGGGAAGGTGTCCTCTTCCAGATGAAGCTGGCCCGAGTGATTGGTATGCAAGAGGAGATTGTAGAAATTCAATAGCAGCCGAGAGACAAGCATTGTAGATTGAGGCAGACAGGAAGTATGCAGAGGGGCTCGATGCAGCAATTGCCGAAGCACGTTGTGTAAGGGAAGAACGATTGGTTGTTCGAAGAGAGCTGTTTGAGACTCCACCTGAAGGGCTGACATTGCAGCAAGTTGCTGCAATGCCCCCGCTGGATAGGACATGTTTGTTTCAACTGATTGAGCATGATCATGGAGACACGTTTTCGCGATTTTCAGAGTGGAATGCAGCAAGGGTGTATGCTGTAGCTGTCAGACACGGATTCACTTACCGTGAGTTGGACATACCCACAATGGAAGCACTGCTTGTCGGTGCAGGTCCTTATTTTGGCCATGTACAGCATTGGCCACGTTACGTCCTAGGATCAGCTACGATGAACCAACTTGTGGAGGATGCTGCCGAAGCAACATCATTTCCGAGTTTGGTAACTCCGTCCGAGAAGTCGAAAGAGTTCCACCGGGAGTGCCTTGTACTGACAGGACGAGATACAAGGCAATTTGAAGAGTTGGGACGTGCTATTGGGCTAGTAGTGGCAAGAGAAATTATGGATGATGCAAAGGGTGGTGCAGCTAGTGACTGCAATGCAATCATAAAGATTGGAGAGAACCTGTTCACCATTCCACCAGAAAAGGAGCGGCTGCCTGCTGATGATCCAATCATGCGGTCTAGGCTGAGAGAAGAATGGCAGAGTAGCGGCCAAGATCGACCCCCTGCTCGTATAGCACAGGTGTTAGGAGATGATCCTGATGCGGGTGATGGTCCAGAAATTGCCAAGATGGATATGCTGGCAGTTGAAACTCGTGAAAATCTGCGGCTGGAAACTCGAAAGGAGCGAGCGTATCAACAGGTGCGATCTGAACGGGAGCATCATCTGGACGTTGGCGGGCAGCTGAAGTCCCGTGCAAGGATGGAAGCACAAATGGTGGAGACTTGGGAGGATGAGGATTGTGCACGAATGCAAGGTACGTGTCTACAAATGGACACATGAACATTTTGTTTTAGGTTTTGTGTCCATGATGTGACCTATCCTACAACTGATATCGCGTTCACATGTGTTGTGTTGAATTAAGTATGCATGTAGTGTCTTGTGTTCATCTGGTGTTTATCAGGTCGACGCTTGAGTGGAAGTGGACCAACAATGCCGAACGAGGAACCTGTTGAAGACATTGGACCGTAAGTGGGTAGAATATGTATGATTGTGTAGCAGGGATGGCTTATAATGTGATGATGGTACATATTTATGTTGTTGTACCAAATTGCCTATGTGAAATGCACTGGAACATTAATGCACTGGAGCCAGAATTTCACTGCAGGACTAATGCATTATAGCACTAATGCACTAGAGGACCAATGCACAAGAACACTAATGCAATATAGCACTGATGCACTGTAGCACTAATGCACTGTCTAGCTCCTTTTTTGTTGCAATGTACATGTTCTGTTCACTTCCCTCGTCAACAGAACATGTATCATTCTTCTTATGGTTCATCGGTACATGCAGTTTGCGAAGCAAAGCGATGCGTAACTTGCTGAGAGATGGACTTGCTGAGATATGGTTTAAAAATGGTCCACTGCACCCAGGAAAGCTTGAGTTCAAGATCCGCTTGTATGTTGCATATGGGAGAAGGGCGTTGAAGATGGGAAGTGCTATTTATGCATACCTTTACTATGGGTTTGAAGGCGGATCTGTGTGGCCTTTGGAGTTGGAAATGCTCGTGGACAAAATTGCGCAATATGGGACGGTATTGTGGCGGCAGCGGCAAGGAGGCTTGACTGGAAACCAACCAGCAGGTCTGTGGCGTTGTTTTGAAGACAAAAGGCGGTCCAGTGGCACGTGGATGCGTGGCTTTGTGTGGGAGCCAAGTTTTTGGGGTTTGAAGTGGAATAAGGAAGAAAACACAAAGTTGCCGTCTCCATCATACCATTTTTGGCGAAGGAGCATCAGTGAGAAAGTGGTGGAAGGAGCTCACAAATTCCAGCTCCGGATTGGTCAAGTCGATCCGTGAGGCCTTGGTCAAGTCACGCTTCTACAGGAAGAGCGAATTTTGGTGAACGATGGGTTACAAAAAGGATGACCGAGTGAAGCTAAACCCCGTCAGCTTCATGGACTGGTGGGAGGGTTGGTCAAGCTATCGGACCAAGGTGAAAGAGTTCGAGCGTCACTATGTACAGAAGTTCAACAAGGTGATGACCGATGAGGAAAGGACAAAAAATGATGCCAAGGATGAGGAGAAGGATGGAAAGAAGGTGGATGATGAGGGTGGGGATGGTGATGGGCGGAAAAGGAAGAGGTAGTGTTCCATGTTGTAGTGCTGCAATGCATCAACTACTTTCAACATGGTCAATACGTTGGCAAGTGTCACACTTTTTTGTTGCAAGAAATTTGTATGCATGGTGGAATGTAGTGATGCACTGTAGGTTGATGTCAATGGCATGACCAACTCACGACATCATTTATTTTTGGTCCACTTCCCTCATGCATGGTACCATGATTTTAGCTTAGTTGGTTTCAGTGGCCTGTTTGTCTAGGTGGTTGACTATTTTTGTAACATTCACAAGGTTTTCTAGCATAAAATCTGTACATTTGTAAGGTACACATTGGAAGAGCATTGAAATTCAGTGATGTAGTAGGAAACACATGGAACCAGAAGGCGCTGTAGATGTAATGTATGTTTTACTGCATGCTGGATGTAAGACGTGATTACAAGACTGTAATAAAAAGCTGACATGTGAAGCATGACATGGTTGGCATTTTGTAACAGATACAGTGAATGAAGATATTGCATGTGTTAGATTTAAAAAGTACACAACTTCAGTAGCGTGGTTCAGCATGTTGACACATGTTGTGAACAGATGTACCAAGTACAATTGAGAGCAGGTAGTACAACCTTCAATTCAGCAATGTTTACCATCGTGGATTCATGGCATCATATACATGAAGGCTTTTTCATAGTGCGTGTGAACATCTACAACCAGCGATCACGGTCTACAAGACAATAGTTCCATTCGCCACGCCTTGTCTGAAATGTACAGAGGAGTGATAGTCACAAGTGATATAAAACAGATACTGGACAACCTTAATCTGAAATAATCATTGACAGAAAAAACACAAACAATATGATGTGGAAGTGTAGTCATCAGACACACTAGGAAATCTGTTTTTATGATGCAACATTATCATGAGGAAGGTGTAGAAGGAAACAAGACAGGAGGTACAAGACAGTAATCAAAAGGTGACATGTCAAGCAGGTATTGGTTGGCAATTTGTTCCAGAAACAGTGAATTAACAGATTGCATGTTCAATGGCTTTATGGCAACATCATGGCTTCATGGCATCATGTACATCAAGGGTTTTCCATAGAGGCTGTAACCATCTGCCAGATATCACGATCTACAGTACAGTAGTTCCATTCGCCACGCCCAGACCAGAATGACAACTGTCCGACTTTGAGATCTGCAAGCACTGTCCCTGCCACCATCCACAGGAATGAATCATTCTTGCAAAAACTGTGTGACGACTGCTCAGTGTACAAATGGTGCCAGAATGGTGCATGGCTCCCATCCAGTGAGTGACTGCACGTGGCCATCATTTCACTGTACTTGTCACAACAAATGTGGTAGATCACCGATGGTGCAACGACGACTTCCCATGGTGCAACATCCTCTTCATCCTTGTTCCATCCCGTGTGCAGAATCTGCAAAGGAATAATCAGGGAAAGTTTATAGTGATGTGAATGGCCGTTGTTCAGTAAGAAAATTGTGGTGACGACATGGATCTGTATGGAGTCACAGTAAAATCACGTGTCTGCCATAGGAAAACACGATATACCTACCGCGCGATACAGTGATGACAGTTCATTCTTAGACGTTGTCGACGAGCTGTCGACGTTGGTGATGTACTGCATGATGTGGCCCTGCCAAGTCTCAACATGTTTCTTCATTGTAGGTTCGTCAAGAAGAAGGAGATCAGGATCAGAAGCGGGTGATGGAGGAGGTAAACCTGAGATGATTTGTGGAATAATTATAAATCAGGCACGTTGTCAACAGAAATGCAATTCTAACAACAAGATATGCCAGTTGTTACAATACCTTTTTCAGCGCGATTGTCGCCATCGCCAGACACCACCTTTGAAGTACCCATCATGTTGATTGCCGCTGTCATTGCCAGAGATTGCCGCTGTGGTTGTCTCTGTGGTTGCCGATGTGGTTGCCGCTGTTGTGTCGCTGTGGTTGCCGCTGGAGCTGCTGATGGAGCTGCTGCTGATTGCCGCAGTGGTTGACCTTGTGATTGCCGCAGTGTGCCGCAGTGGTTGCCTCAGATTGCCGCTGTGCTTGCCGCCGTGGGTTCCGCATCAGTTTCCGCTGATTGCCGTGGTCGTTGCCGCTATTGTTGCCAATGATTGCGACCGTGTTTGCCGCTGATTGCCGTTGTGGTTGCCGCGGTGTTGCCGCTGATTGCCACTGTGCTTCTGCTGATTGTCGCAGTGATTGACACTGATTGCCGCTGTAGTTGCCACTGTGGTCACTGCTGTGGTTGCCGCTGTTGGTGCTGCTGACCTCCGCTGTGGTCTATGTCGTCATGCTGCTGATTCCCGCTGTAGTTGTCGCTGTGGTTAAAGCTGTGGCTGCCACTGTGGGTGCTGCTGACTGCCGCTGTGGTTGCTGCCGATTGCCGTTGTGGGTGCTGCTGACTGCCGCTGTGGTTGCTGCCGGTTGCTGTTGTGGTTTCCGATTGCCGCTGCAGTTGCCGCTGCAGTTGCCACTGCAGTTGCCGCTGCGGTTGGCGTGGTGGTTGTTGCCGATTTCAAACGTGGTTGTTGCTGATTGCCGCGGGTTGCCGATGTGCTAGCAGCGTTTCAGTAGCATCGTAGCCTGGTTCGACTATTTCTACCACGTTGTTGGAGAGGCGTCATCATACGATAGACACCCAAAGTTCTTGCGTGTCCCAGGACTTGGCCGTGGGGGACTCCAGGCCCAAGATGGCTGGAGTCCCCGACGACGGGGGCTGCGGCTGTCGGAGTCCTCCTTCCGGTCGGGTCATCCGAGCTGTACTTGTTCTGGTGACCCGTTATGGCAACGGGGCGGCTTTTGGATCCGTGGATAACGAACAATGCTGCCCAGAGAAACTCCAATTGCTGTCCGAATAAAAGTTGGTGTACTGCCCAGTGTGGAATTTGCGAGTCTTCATATTTTTGTGTTAAATGGTGATTGCAAAATGAAAGAGCCAGCAAACCATACTTATTCGTGTGTATTTTTGAGTGGAGTAAATGCATGATGCACGTGGAAACTAATATTATAGGCGACGGTATGGAAACGAACGTGCGATAAATATTCGTAATTTTTTTTGCATGTATTGACAACCATATGTTCGCACCATGCAACCTAGTATTCCGCTGAATGGAAGATTCTCAGAAACGGTGCTCCGTACAGCGACGTACAATGTTCCATCATGTGCACAATAAATGCTGTAGAGCTATATCAATATTGTCAACTCTGTATTTGCATACAACCTCACCGTTGGAAGTGGAGGACTTGTGGTTCGGATTCGTTTGGTAGTTCATTCCATAGTACTAAACATTGACGCATGAAAGCCTGGGTTTTCCATGAAATGATTAGGGTAACACGTCGACAACGACTTGCTAATTCAACGAACAGTTGTCGAAAACATCCCAATGGTTCACTGCGGGAAGCCCCGTCATGTCCATACAGTGTACGAAACATGCTTTGTATGAGATACGACCTTGTAACGTCCTTGCCCAGCACGGCATTTGTACATGCACTAGGCACAGTTACATCCGCGTGGACAGTTTGGCTCGGATGAGATCCATGGCTCCCATACGTCTTGACAGTTTAATGGTCTCGGACTGGGCAATGGCCACCCCAACATCCACGCCATGGATTCATGTGTCACTGGCCATGTATCCTGTGGCCGATGGCGGTGGCCGCTGCTCCTGATACAAGCCTCTCTGGGATCCCATTCTTCCTTAATTGCGACCCATGCCCGGTGGGCAGGAAGGGGTCACTGAAATGTGGAGTACCCTACTCACGTCCTTAAACGCCATTGTTCCGCCCCTTGGTTGACATGACATCCGAGCCAAGGAGGTCGGGTCGCCCCATGGAAAGTTGTCACTGCCTGAATGAAGACGGCGATGGCACAGTATGCGTTGAAGTACTGGTCTGTACGCATGAAGACATTGCGAACCGGTAAATAATACCGGTTCGAAACGTGAATGGTTCCGCCTCAACGTGAGTCCAACGCGATTGGTGTAGAACCGCGTTTCCGGGAATCGTATGCCAGGGCATCAATAGCACCCGTTCATCCAGTCAGCACAAACGTAATGGCGGATGGTGTATGTCGTCGGCGCCTATGAGTGGTCATACGGTTCTACCTAAAAAACTGACACCGTGGCATGCCACGTATTCGGCGTAAAGGTCCACCTTGCTGATGAAGGGATTCTCGCACTAGGATCACATTCTGCTCTTGTCGTGATCTGCAGTCTTGTCACTGGCCCACTTTTAAAGTGGGTATCGGAGTCACGTCGTGGAAAGTGGTTAATATATTCTTATTTTTGATACTTTGGACATATGGCGCACCGATTAAAATAAGTGGAGAGAACCAGAGCCCCCTGTCTAAACTAGGACGCATAAAGGTTTGGATTTTCAAGAAATGAATACGGTATCACGTCTACAACGACTTGCTGAATTGTCAAACAGTCGCCAAAATTGTCTGCCCTTGGATACTTTCATACACGGTTACCAGACCAATTACAACGGGCCGAGTATGTCGATCGTATATCGTCCCCATCCGGATGTTGACAATGTCGGTCAGATTTGACCACCTACCTGACGATCGATTGTGCAGAATATGCACATTGTTATTGGACAATTTACATGCAGGCACTACACCATGTAACCTGTCAACATTACTGTTTTCTACTGCCATTGTTCGTAGTAGAAGATGAAGCAACTCATACGAATGCAGTTACCGGATATCCTGCTTGTACAAACATAAATCTGGTCGCCAATCCAAGGCAACTGTACGGACCGGAACTCAGCCTCTATTACGAGCGTAAGGTGCAGGTCAAATTGATTTGGGATTGTGTACAAATAGACATTAGCGTGTGGTTAATGAATGTGTTACCTTTTTACCAAAAACCTTTTCGACCCATTATGTGTCGTATACACTGTTGTGGGTTATTACATCCATTTTACACGTCTGACCATATCCACTTTGGTCAGACGAGTTGCAACCGATGTAAGGTGTGGTAGGTGCATCCTCGGCGATCCTTTTGGTTCACCGTGTCTTGGTTTTGGAGTCCCCGCTGGTTGCGTCTGGAGGACTACGACGTGAAACGGGAAGCCGGTTGTCTCTGTACATTCGCAATGAAAGTTACCACAGGTAATGTTGTTGTAGTCTTCGTGTAAGTAGTTCATGTCCTCCGTTGGAACCATGGTCTCATCTTACTACTCCAGTTTTGTTTTCAGGCCACAGGGTTTACCTACATTGCCACTTTGAGTGGATGTTCAACATTTTCAGGTCACACTGCGCTTCATTTGTAAGTCCTTCATGGTAAACTTTGCAATAAAGTGTGGTGGTAGCGTCTTGGTGTTTTCATTCCACAGCTATTGTTGTGTCGATGAGCATATGAGCAGCAGTTGATGGCATCAACTTTTGTTTGCATTGTTAAGATGAAAGTGTCATCAAGAGGGAACCGGGAACTCACGTTTTACACGAAGGCAGTGCCTTTGCTGCTATGGAATCTGGACATTCCACTATTGCTGTGTAAGTATCCGTTTCTCACATATAATTTGATATGTCATCTGTGGGAAGTGGTTCAGTTGTCCGTGCAAGGAAAGTAAAGGTTGAGACGACAAAGCGATTTCTAACCAATTTTTCAATTCATCTTTTGACAGGAAAATGGCCTTAACTCCACAAGCTTGTGTTAACATCACGTTGGTGGCTTCTGTGAACAAATACACGGTTCTCTGAAGAATGGCTGTGTAAGTCACACATTGCACTCAGTGATAGTCACTCCATTGTTTCTAACGTGTTACCGCATTATATGTTGGTTTCTAACAACATGGCCAGAACATCTCCTGCGCAGACAAGTTGACGACCTCCAGAGTTTGAGTCTTAATTCCCCAAGACCCTGACCAGTCGTCGACATAGTGTTGTAACCAGCAACAACATCAGCGTAAGTATCGCATTCATTCACACATTACTCTCTAACCATGTCATTGCTGTGTTAGTGATTCACATGACATTAGATGTTATAGTTGTCTTACCTGGCACAATTCACAACTCACCCAAAGTTTGTACCTTTTGCAGAACGCATCATCAACATTCATTACTGGCATCCGGGCACAAGAGGAGTTGTGGTGCAATGACCTCGTTCAGGGTGCCAAAAAAGCGGGAGCATATTGCAGTTCCACATGGATCAGACAGTGAGTCATTAATGTTTGTGATGAGGAAGGTTCAATGTGTATTTGATGGGAACTCTTTATTCAAAAGTAGTTCCTTGCACATGTTTAACACAGAATACCGCCATGCTGAAACAAGGACAATGATAGCTACATTTGGTGGGCAGCACATCGCCTCATTCTGTGAGCTTGCCTTTCTAGCTCACGGTGTGAACTTCACAACATGTGTATTATATGAAACTTTCATGTGTAGGAGCAATGTGTGGGATGGGGTGGTTGAACTTGAAATATTCAGTGAAATGCAGAGATGTCGTACCTTTGTGTGGGACAGTAATAAGTCATTAGTGTGTGTACTTGGTGAGGATATTGCATGCACGAGAAACATGCATCTTATGATAAGCGATTGTCACTTTGACTTTCTGGCGGAGAGCCAAACTAGCAATTCATTTATTTTCCTAACATCTTCGACCGAAATTTCCTTGAAACAGGTCCGGATTGAAAATGTCGTACGATACACAAACATTTTTTGGTCTTCCTGATGAACAACAATCGTCATGTGTTGATGATGATTGTACTGCTCTACTACATTGCGGTTGCACTCATCTGTCCAATGATGTGCACGACAGTTCACCATTGAACTTTCCTTTGTCAATGAGAAACTTATCTCCGTCTTTGTTCGGTTTGCCATGTCGCATGATTCTACGCTCCATCATTGGAGATGGAAACTATTTGTTCCGCGCGCTATCTTTCTGCTTACATGGAACTGAGTCTAAACATGTGCAAGTTTGTACAGAACTAGTAATGTTTGCAGCCTCCTGATTTTGTACATTTTATGTAGCTTTGTGTATGGCTCATGCACAAAGTTTTCCAACTTCAGACATGTATATACGGTACATATGTACAGAGGGGAGATGGGGTTCCTTTGCTGAAATTTTGGTAGCTGCACATTTGTACAGCATGACTTTTTTCATCTGACAAAACAACAAGGAATGTTTCCACAATGTATTTTTTTCAAACAATGTATATTCACCACCCTTTCATCTGAAGTTCACAAACAGACACTTTGAGGTTTTAGAATCAAAATCTGAGGGGCCACTGTATGGATCAGCAGTGGTCCCTCAGACATTTCTACAACGTGAATTCAATCCAACGGCAAGTGACATGAACAGAGTAGTGAATACTACCCATGTGTCAATGAGCCAGACGTTCCAACGTGCGGAACATGAAAATTTCAAGTCTGACCGTGGGTCAGGTGTTCAGTTTGCATCGACAAAGGATTTAAAAACTGAATGTACAGAGACCAAATACACACATGCAGGCTCACAATTGGTCCATCAATTGAAGGGAAAGACTGGGTGGCTTACTAATCTTTTGTTGGATGTACTTAGCGAGAACATCATGTTCTCCTTATCTACTGGTTCAAAAAAAACTACATGTATGCAATCCAAACATGTTGATGGTGTGACGGCTATGTCCAGATCCACTGAAAACAAAACTGATCATCTTGACCCATATCTAAAGCGGCAAATAACATGTCAAAAGACATCTATCTACAAAAACATTGAACGAGACGTTCAGACAAGATACAAGGAATTCTGTCAGGAGGAGAGAAAGAAATATGTTGGTGTTTACGAGGTTAAGAACACCAATAGGGTCAAATATAAGTGTATCGTCGTGTCCAAACAATATTATGAATTCATGAGTCCAGTAGCTGCCGCTATAGTGCGTGAATATTTATTGTACACGTACTGTGGACCCACATTTCATTACAAGAAAAATTTTGAAAACTTTCAACACCTGTTCATACAACAGGGAGAAATTCAAAACACATTCTTTGATGTCTTGATCCAGAAAGATCAAGCACCACGCCCTTTTTCAACTGTGAGAACGATCAATATTGATGCATTTGAAAAGGACTCAATGGATGGACCATGTTTTCCTTGTTGCTGCTGTTCCATGCTGTTTTTCATGAATCAACTATCGGTCTATAAACACATGAGTGATGATGGTAAGCATGTATGTCCTCTTTGTGATTCATACATCAAACGAGGAGTTGTTCCTCCATTCAGTAATGAACAAGTTTTGAACATGAATAATGTCCCACATGATCTTTCTAGCCTCTCCTTCCTGGAAGAGAAGTTAGTTTGCCCTTACATTCCATTCATGAAGATTGAACTACTGCGGCATGGTCGCCAAAAAGAGCTAAGGGGAGGGATAACAACCGTTCCTCTGGATGTTGTCGAGTTGGTGAAAAAATGACCTCGTCCACTATCAATGACAGAAACCATATGTCTTGTACTGAAACGCAAAATGTCATTCCAGAAATCTGTCTGGTCTGACAGTGTAAGACCAAGCATCATCATCAAAGCCTTGCACCATCCGGTCCACAAGTCGCCCATGTACCAGAGACTAGGTATTGAAATTTCAACAGTTCATGTGGACAATCTTGTGACTAAGCTATCAACATTTCATTCACAAAGTAAAGACCAAAAAAGATAGCAAAAGAAACAACGACGAAAAAACAAAGAATGATGATAACCTCTTTGACGATTTTGAGGATGAACAGCTCAAACAGACTATGTACTTCACACAACCAACCATACAATAAGTTTCAGATGGTCACCTTGTTATGGCACCATGTGAAGGAAAGATACCAACAAACATTTTGTTCCACAATGGCATTGAAGAAATGTGTTTCCCAACCTTGTTCGATGGTCTGAAAAGAAAGGCGGATGTAACACTAAAATTTTCCGAACCAGCATCCAAATTTTCAGTACCATAGCGAAGAGTTGTCAAGTGGGAGCTATTCAATGAATATCGTAGGTTTGGACTCCGTCATGATAACATCTTTTTTAAGTTCTACGTCTGCCAGATGCTAATCAACGCAAAAAAGGATCACTGCAGGAAGTCTGTAAAATCCCGAAGAAAGAGCGTAATTATTGGAAAACAGTATGATTTACAATGAGTTCAAAAAGATGCGTGGGTCAATCGCATATTAGGACGACAACAAAAAGGATCTATTTGCCTTTCTGCGACAGAAGAAACAGATTCCAACAGTTGTTTTCTCATTGAGTATGGCAGACACTCACTCGCCAGAATAGTTAGGTATTCTCTCCATGCTGAATGGGACAAAGTTGTCAAAGTCAGAGATCAATGCACTCTCATACCAAGACAAAGCGAAACTCATTGCAAAAGATCCGATCACGCCTTCACGATATTTCCATCATTGTCGCAAAAGTTTCTTAAAAAATTTGATCCTGACAAAAGATGGCCCTGTTGGTGTTGTGGAGTTTCAAGAACGTGGTAGTCCCCACTGTCATGTGTTGCTGTGGGTGAAAGATGCTCCGGATGTGGAGGTCAACTCTCTAGAGGAGGTCATTCAATTTGTTGACCAATACATTACAATAGACCTGGATGAAATTCCCAACGATCTTCAAAGTTTACAAACACACAAGTGCACCTTCCGTTACCAAAGAAAGAAAGGTTCCAAAACCCGTGCCTTTGGATTTCCGCATCCACCAATTTCAGCTACCGTCATACTTCTTCCCCTTGATGAAACGACATCTGAACATGAGAGGAAACAACACAAATTGATATTTTCAAAAATGATCGGAACTCTCAGATCCATAACTGACGACATTGACTACAAACAGTTCCTTCAACTGTGTGAAATTTCTGAAGACGAATACATTATGGCCATTTGTTTGTCCTTGAAGAAGGCAACACTTCTGTACAAACGAAAACCAATGCACCAAAATGTGAACCCATTCAACTCTATTGTTCTGAAACTTTGGAAGGAAATTATGGACATACAAATGTGTATACATCCGTATGCTGTAGCAAGCTACATTGTATCATACATGTGCAAAGGGAACATGTTCATGAGTCGAACGTTGAGATCAGTGATGGATGCATTGTAAAACCAAGAGGGCAAGAAAAAAGATTCAAACACTCATCAGGAAGGTTGGAAGGTCGCTAATCCACGATCAGGAGGTCAGTGTACAAGAAAGTAGTGACCTTGATGAAAGTAATGCCATTGAGGTTTTCCAGTCGCTCTTTTGTTTTTGTGGATTATAGTCCACAAAAAAAAAGACTACTTGTCGTTAAGCCAAAGAAAGAACGCGAAAAACTTGATCCTGCATCAACAGATGTGTTCATCCAGTACGCTGCAATTGCACAATACGAGAGGAGACCAATGGAACTTGAAGCAACATGTTTTGCTGACCTTATGTCCAAATACAACTACAAAAAATCAAGACCTGTTTTCAAGGAAGACTTTGAACCAAATGAAAGAGAAGAGGAATTCTGCGATGAGACTAATGACATACAATCAACATTTCCTGTACCACAAATGGCAGAAACATACACCGGTCACATGTCTGGTTCACACCGAAAGATTCTTGATTCAATAGGAAACTATACCCTTTGGGAAGTTTCTAAAATCATCAGATTTGTCAACTACCGGGCAGACAGGGATGACTACCACTACAAATGGGAAAACGTTTTCTTATTTGTGCTATTTCGGAACGAAGATGAACTAACACCTGAGTGGGTTAATAAAATGTTCATTGAAAAGTAAGATGAGATAAGACAGAAGATGGAGGAGTATTCACCTACATCATCCAAATGAGAGAAGGTTTTGAGAGAATTTGAGTCTTCCCTGCGGGCATCACACAAAGCAATGGATGAAGATACCACTCAATGTGCAAACAGAATGCAAACAAATATAGATGAAGGGTTGAGAGTGAATTATGAGTATGTTGGTTGTCACATGTTTGCCGACAAAACTAAAAGTGACGACGAATTTCGCACAATGAATTCCGAACTGAACATAGAGCAACGTGGATGACATTATGCACAAGATTCGCACAGGAAAAGAACCAGTCCGTTTTTTCTTATCCGGTGGTGCTGGTGTTGGTAAATCTACCGTGGTAGATGCTTTGTACGAGCGTCTCTTACGTTTCTACAATGCTGCCCCAAACAGTGACCATACGATATTGAAAGTGCTGAAACCAGCGCCAACAAGTGTTACTGCGTTCAACATTGATGGTTTCACAATACATCATGCCTTAAAACTGACATGTAAAAAACTGTGTATACACCTTTGTCGTCTGAATCAAGACAAACACTGGTCTGTTAGTTGGGGTCAGTGAATTTCATCATTGTGGATGAAGTGTCAATGGTTGGATAACGTATCATGCATTTTCTGGACAGACGGATGCGAGAAGTGAAAGGCAAAAAATTGGCATTTGGGGGTGTAAACATTCTGTTTGTTGGTAATCTTTTCCAACTGAAGTTAGTCCTTGATGATTACCCCTTTGCGTGAAAACAAATGTACTGATGCAGATCATTCTTCTCTCAGATCAATGCTGGTTGAACGCAACAAAAAAATTGAGCAAAGGGACATGCTCTACCTCTTCACAGTGAATGAGAAAGTTGATGCACATAACCTTTCATTGTTCCATTCCACTTGAACTGCTAAATTTATACGTCATGCATGGGATGCATGCATAAGCCATGGAATTGGACAGCGTAACAACCATCCTTTGGATGAAGCTGGGGATGACAGACGACACATTGCAAACCTTGCTAAAACTGTCTGACTCTATGTTGGCTGTCGAGTACAAATCATATTGAATCTGGACACTAGTGATGGTCTAGTGAACGGTGCAACAGAAGCCACAAAGGCCATCTCTTGCGTTGCTGAGTGTCTTGATGGTTCACTGGTGTCAAGGATAGTCGGATTTCCCATCCGTGTAGCCATGGCTGCCAGTTGTGATGCTTGGTTGTACACCTTGCAGTTCTTGTCAGTGTCAAACACTACTTTGAAGCCTTTGTCGTTGAGCTTGGTGACTGAGAGAAGGTTTGCGGCAAGGTCTGGAACATAAAGTACATCTTCAAAAGTCCTTGTTTCCGGTTTTCCGTTGCACTTGATCCCAACTCTCACTGTTCCTTGGCCGTAGGCAGGGATAATTCTTCCATCACCAAGACGAACTTCTCGTGGCGTCAGAAAACGTTTGAAGTTGATGAAGCAGTCCTTTTTGCAGGTCATATGTTTTGTACACCCAGAGTCCATGATCCATGCCAAGATGCCAGCAGCCAGAAGAAGGGCGCTGTCAATGGAGCACATGGCCAATTATTCAGTCACAAACTCTTCTTCAGTCAGGATGTGATGTGCTGAATCTGCTGGTTCTGAGTCATAGAATAAAGGTTCTGGTGGTGTAGCTGACATGTCCCCGTCAGATATAGTTGGTCCTTCAGATAGGAGGTTCTACTGAAAGTTGTCCTCTCCGTCTGATAATTCCTGTGCTTTTGTAGATCCTGTAGGAAAGGCGGCCACAGTGGACATGTAAGTAGTCAGCATTGTTTGATGTGGTCGTCGGGAACCATAGTGACGAGCAAAATTTGGATGCCGTTTGGGGCAGTCCACGGCAATGTGCCCCGTCTGCTTGCACGTCCAGCACACTCGGTCAGTTGGGGGAACATATCCTCGTGGTGAATGAGGGGTTGATGAATCTCTGTTGTTGGAGTGTGTGAGGGAGCCCTGACTGCCGTTACCATAGCTTCCAAACTTTTTCGTCCTTTGTCCTTGATATTTGGTCACAAGACCAGCTTCCCCTCCATTGTCCTTGATATGTTGCTCTTCAACCATCATGAGTTCTTCAACAGCCTTCTCCAGAGTCAATGAGTATGGTTGATTTCCGGGTGGTGCTGGTGCTGCAGCTGCTCCTGCGGCGGCACCAGGTGCCCCACCGGCGGCTCTTCCTTGTGCATCAATGGCTTGCTGTAGTGTTGTTCGAAGTTCAGCCAGTTGAGAATCAAAGGTCTTCCCTTGTTTCTGAAAGGTCAGAAGGCGGTTGATGGTGTCTTTGAATCTGACAGGTAGTCCACAAAAAAGGGTTAGTACTAGAACTCTCTCGGAGATCGCTTCTCCCATTGATGCGATACGGCTTGCAAAATGCTTGAGATGGGACACATGATCTTCCAAGCGTGTTCCTTCTTCCATCCGTTGTGTGTGGAACTCTGTCAAGAGACTTCCCAGTTCAACATCGCTTGTCCTTTCATAGCGACTCTTCAGGGCCTTCCATGCTTTCCTTGGGCAGTTGGTTGGGTTGTCGTCTCTGATGATAAACTTGAGTCGTTCTGTTAAGTTCAGCGCCAGAATTGAAAAGGCCTGATCACAACGCCGCTTCCAACTGATTTGTTCTTCAGATGACGCTCCTGCAGGTAATATGTCAGTTGGAGGATCGCAGACAACTCCCCATAGACCCTTGTTCAGGAAAACCATCTCGATGTTGAATTCGAATGTATGGTAGTCATCGCCGTCAAACGGCGCGACTTTGAAGTGGTCTCCATGGTTGATTGTTGGTGCCATGATTATGTAGATTTGATGACGCCACCTGCTCTGATACCAAATGTTGAAATTTACATACCAGGATCTTTAGGAGTCTTCAGAAACAGTACTCTGATAAGTCAACTTTCTCAATTATCTACTGAACTGTCGGTAATACTCTCTCATACACGTGTTACTGCTCTCACACACACACAGGCACTCTTGCCTGAATAATGTTACTGTCTGTGCGATTCAAGAGGATGAGCTGAAGGCACAGTTACTTGACTCGTCTCACAAGCTTTCCAACGGTACCAAGCTTGCTCAGAATGGTTACACACAGACGAAGTAATAGAAAATACAAAACTACAGCTACTTGTATGTCTGTACTGACTAAGAGCAGAAAAGCACAAGTGTTGAGTAGTCCGGTATCCTTGTGTCTTCGGGTTCTCAGCCACAAGATCTGCTGGACACCGCTCGATGATCTCTGATCATCGGCAGACCGAGGTTGGCAGATGCCCAGCACCATCGGTGCGATCCATGGACGAGATCGTCCGAATCCGCGGTAGCTTCTCATAGTCACTGATATCTCGGCCGGTCGTCTTTGAGATGACGGAAGGACCGCACCTCTTGACTCGGCGACGGCCGCGATTCTTCCAACTGCCTTTGCACGATTCATGAGCGTAGGATCCATCTTTAGAAAGAGCAGTGTCTTGCGCGTGCTCCTGTTCCTTGCCACGTCAGCAGACTCAGAGTCGAGAGGAGCTCATGCTCGCACTCTCGCTTCGTCTGCCGAACCACACACCCTATTTGTCCAAAACCTGTCCAAACATATGTTGTCCGGTAGAGTTGTTCTGTCAGCTCTGTGGAGCTCCCATAGGATGAGTAGAGAGAGTAGGGCTGCGGATGGATGGATCAGTGGGACGCCTAAAGAGGCCTGCTCACAGCCATACCATACCCCGCCATATAGGATAGACAGGAGGGTCGAGAGAGAGCTGGGGATCTCTCTCTCTCGGCCCTCTTGTTTTTCCTTCTGTTGATGTTGTGCCGAGCCCAGTAGATCAGTAGATGAAGAGGATCGGACGGTGGCCCTTTTTCCAACAGACTGGAGTACTCGACGAACTAGACGAAGAGGACGGAAGGGGTAGCGAGGCAGGTGGAGACATGGAGTCTGGCGGCTGCGGGAGAGTCGAGCGTGCCGGCTACGAGGTCGCAGCCGGATGAACGGAGAATGGGACAGGACCGACTTCCTCCCCAGCCGAGAGAGCGGGAGAAGGGAGGCAGCAGACAAGAGACGACCAAGATCACGAAGAAAGGCAGACTCAAAGAACAATGTGTCGCGGGATTCAAACACTCGCTGGCGCACGGGGTCCCAAAACCGCCAGGCTTTGGATTGGGAGGAAACATCCAAGAAGGGACACAAACGACCCCGAGGGGAGAGTTTTCCGTCACGAAGATCGTCAGGCAGCTAGACGGAAGCAATACTACCCCAGACACGGGCGAGATGAAGATCGACAGGAGTGCCGGACCAGCACTCAAAAGGGGTAATGGAGCGAGGGAGGGGGCTGCGTGGGACCCGATTCTAGATCCAGGTTATGTAGCTCATGGCCTCAAGGGCAAAGAGAAAGGGAAGATCAGACTCGGACAAAAGAGTCCTAACATCTTCGTTGAGGGTGCAATTCCAACGCTTAGAGACCCCATTTTTATGGGGTGTGTAGGGAGCAAAATTCTCCACACACACCCCCTTAGAAGCAAGTAAACGGGCGGTGGGACCAAGGAACTCACCGCCACGGTCATTGCGGAACACGCGCAGGGATCGCTGACAGGCCCACTCAGCCAGAGCGAGCCAGGTCTCAATGGTGGGACAAACATCGCTCTTGTGATGGAGAGCAAAGACCCAGTGAAAGCGGGAGAAATCATCAGTGAGACACAAGCCATATCGACCAACATGACCAAGGAGTTCATGGGGAAGAGGACCCATGACGTCAGCATGGACACGGTCAAGGGGATGACTGGAATGGGACTTAGAATCAGATAAGGGAGAACGATGCATTTTGCCCTGGGCACAGTCAAAACAGTCAGCAGGGCAGGGAGCAAGGAAGGTAGATTGTGACAATCCCAAGGCTGGTTGAAGACGGAGTATGCTAGAGATGGCATCGGTGTGGACATGAGCAAGATGTTGATGGAACAGGCGGACAAGGTCAGGAAAAAGAGAAGGAGCGACATGTGCAATTGCGGTGTCGACAGAGGGAGCAGAGGAAGAGAACAGGGGCACACGATACACCTTGTCACATTTGACCCCGTGCAGGACAACGTGACCAGTGGGACGCAGCCGCACTGTGGTAACACCGTAACTAGCAGTAAATTCCATGTCCTGAGAATCAAGAGAGGGCACCGACAGCAGGCTGAGTTCCAAGGAAGAAACGTAAAGAACATCAGGAAGGTACAGAACGCCAAGGGGCAAACAAAACAAACGACACCAACACCCTGAACGGGGAGCAACTGGCTCGACCCAGTACGAACGTAGCACACAGACCCGGCAGGGCCAAGAGAGACGGACGAGGAGCCCACGGAGGTCATGTGGTGGGTGGCTCCAGAATCCAAGATCTAGAAGCCACCCGACTGACGTACAGTGGGGACAAGACCACAGGTAGCCACAGTACCAACAGGGGGAACGGGACAGGACGATGGAGGAGACACAGCGAGACAACGCGGGAGGATGACAGACTGCCAATGCTCAATCCATGGAACGGAGGGAGCCTAGGACCCAAGCACGTGGCTGGGGGGTCACAACAAAGCACTGAGTCTGTCTGACACGTGGGACCTCTGGCCAACGGAGCAACACCCTCACCTCCCTGATCGCGAAGGCGCAAAAGCTGAAGAAGGGACTGCTCCAGCTGCCGCTTGCCATCACTCACGACAGACGCGGGTGGAGCCGGGGTCGAAACACCAGAGGAAGGCGGGAACCACGGCGGGACGGCATAGGCCGGCAAAGGAGGCACAGTGTAGGATGGTGCACCATACGGAGGCGGCCAGCCCCACGGAAACGGGAGCAGAGGAGCACCGGGAGGCACCCCGGGAGCGGCGTAGGCGTGGGCTGATGACGGGGTAGTTGATGACGAGGAGGGTACGGCACTGGAGGAGGATGAATATGCAGAAGAGCCACCAGAGGTGGGAGCCCAATGGGCGCGCATGGCACGGGCAAGGCACAGGTCATCGGGTGGAGCAGGGCACGCGCGGGCGGAGTGCTTGGCCAAACCACTCCTCTAGCAGACGACAGCACCAGTGATACGAGAAACAGAGGCGCCTGCCTTCTCTTTGCCCTTGCCTTTGCCCTTGTTCTTGCCCTTGCCCTGACCACGACCCTGAGAGGAGAGGGCAGTGGCTGTAGAGGACATGGAGGAAGCAGATGCAACAGCTGTCGTGGAGGAAGAAGAGGGTGAGGGGACTGTGGTGAGCGCTGTGACACTGGTGATGGAAGAGCGATGGAGTCCCTTGTTCTGAAGGCTAGTCCACCAGGCAGCGAGGCGCTCAGCAGTGAAGTCCCACAGGCGCCAACCCCAGGAGGTGAGTGGGGGAGAACAAGCTCGGAGGCAAGACACTGGAGCTCGTTGACCTTGACGTCGCGAAGAAGGTCAGAGAGCTCCGGGATGAGCCCGTTGACCATGGTCAGAACAGCGGATAGCTGAGAAGGAGCGGCGTCACCGAACTCGCGAAGGAGCTTGAGACCAGGAGCCCAGTAGGCATCAGCGATTTTGTCGGTGCGCATGAGGAGGGTGTTGAACTGCACTGTCAGAGCGCTCTGTGCAGCCTAGCCAGTGATGGTCGTGTGGCAACGCAACATGGCGTAAGCGCCAACGGGATCAGCAAGACGACAAGCAGAGGGATCAGCATTGAACGTGCCAACGTCATCCACTAGGTGTGCGGGAGCGGTGGAGATGAGAGCGCGTACAGTGCGAGCAGCTTCAGCAAGGAGCGGGTTGAAAGGAGGATTGGCAGAGGATCAGGAGGGGAGTAATTCTTCCAGAGACGCTCGCCCTGAGCCCAAGCGCTGAAGCGCACCTCCCAGGAAGAGAAGGCGAGATCGTGAGAAAAGACAGGTGGCTGGGAGAAGAAGTCATGCTGGCGAGGTGCGACGGGAGCGACAGCAACGGTAGCGGCAACAGCGGTGCCAGCAACAGAAGATGCACCAGAGCCAGAACTAACAGTGGAGTTAGCTGCAGCAGAGACGGACGCGACCGGCAGACGCTTCAGGACAATGGCAGCAACTTCATCAGAGAAGGCTGCACGATTGTCCTCTTGCAGCTTGAGGCGATCCTCAGCCTTGTGTTGAGCCTCAAGAGCGTGATTAAGCTGGCGCTGGAGGTCAGCAATGACAGACTCATCGTCACCAGGCATGGTGACGAGAGTGGGGCTCTGCCATTTTTTTTGGCAGAGTTTCCCCAACCCCAGTGGGTGTGAAAAAATTAGAAGTGTTGTATGCATGGAGAGGGAGTGCTGCAAGACAGTTCTCAACCCCAGACCCAGCAGAAGAACACAGCAGCAAGCACAATAATAGCCAGGAAGGAGAACAGTAGGTTCCACCAAGACGGGGCGCCAAGCTGCAGGGGAGCGAAGAAGAGAAAAAAGGGGTGGAATGGTAGCCGCAGCGGCAGCAGAGAGAACTGACACAGTAGCAGCAGCCGGTACGATCAGAGAAAGAACACCGGCCACCGACGCTGCACCTAGAGTAGTGACAGCTGCAGCAACGGAAATAGCAGCTTTGGCTAGACTGATGGCAGCTGATGAGGTAGAAGAAGAGGAAACAACTGCAGCGTTGGTAGAGGCCTGTATGGATGTGGCGGTGGTGGCGGCAGCTGTGGCAGCAGCCGCGGTTCTGGAAGTGATGGCAGCTGCAGCAGCAGAAACCTGTGTGCCAAGATCAGCGGCTGCAGCAGCAATGTGGCCGATGATGACGGCAGCTTTGGTGTAAGACTCGGTGGCACGTCCGGCTGAGGTCGATGCAGGTGCCCTAGATGCCCTAGCCGCTGCCGCGAAGGTCGCCACCATTGCTACGACAGCATCAATGATAAGGGATGCCACCCGTGTGACAGAGGTAGACAAAGGGACGGTGTCTCTGTAGAGGCCACAGCAAGAGATTCGTCCCCCTCCAAATGCGAGGAGAGAGAGAAGAAGCTCTTATCGGAGCGCGTTGCGATGGGGGGGAGCCGAGTGACACGGGTAACCCTCCAGCGGCTGCGCAACAGCGTCGTTCCCGACGTGCTGTGCTTTGCTCCGCGTAGTACGACCCGGCAGGAGCCGCAGCAGGAGCCTCGTTGTGTGCTAGCGTGAGGTGGCTTGAACGTGACAAGAAGCGTCGGTTGCTGATCAGCTGTTGCGCTCCTGCGGCTACAACGGCTGGTACTGTTGCCGCAGCTGCTGCTGCTCTAACTGCAACTGCTACCTCTGTTGGCGAGTCTGCAGGGTAGCGGTTTCTGTGGTTGCAGTTGTCACGGCTGCGACTGCCGAGAATTCAACTGCTGCTACTGATCCGGTGCTGCTGCTGAGGGCACTGTAGCTCCTGCGGGTGGGCAATGCCACGGCCGCAACTGCTGCGCCAATGCTCACATGCTAAGGCTGCTGCAATAGGAGGAGTTGCGGCTGCCAAGGGCACAGTGGCAGCCGGTGCGGCTGCTGTTGTGGCTGTTGATGCTGCGACAGCAGCTGTCGCAGATGCGACTGTACGGCAGCTGCAGCAGTTCCTGAAAGTGCGGGTGCTGCTGCCAGAAGAGTGGCGGGTGGTAGAGCAGCAGATGCTGCCGACAACACTGTTGCAGGTGCTCCCGATATTGCCGCTGTGCTTAAAAGAAGTACCCACGGCTGATGAGACGGGGCGGGAGAATGCGGGTAAGAGATGGAGGCGCAACCCGCGGGTATGATAACGCTCACGGGTATGGAGACGGCGCGCAACTGCCGCCACCACAATGCAGCCCCGCGTGATCTTGACGGCAAGGGCTGCGGCAGCAGGGTGCCGTGGCTGGCAAGAGAGAGCCCGGCCTCAGCGGAGGCAAAGAGAGCGGCGGCTGCACTTTCGACTATGGCAATGGTAGGCCCTTCCACGGCCAGGACCGCGTGTTCAAGAGCAAACGCGCCTTACTCTCTCACTACTCTGCTCTGATACCAGTGGGTAAGACGGTAATGCAGTGAGGGAATAAAGAGAGGAAAGGGAGGGGAACCTCCACAGTTTAATAGCACGGCATGGAGACGACGAGAGGTGTCAAAATCTGCTTACAAGTCAAGCAGTCACAATAGAGTGATGTGATGCCCGTCGGGGAGGGAGCCAAGAGCGAGCGGGCAGCGAGCCCGCTCTTGCTCGAGGTCTAACCTCCACCAAGCGGGTTTGGAACCTGGCCTCCCCCCCCCCCCCCCCTTTCCATTCCTGTTTTCTCCTGTGTTTTGTTTTCTCACTGCATACCCCAGTGGCCTACCCAAAGGACCAAACCCGGGTGACCAAGTTAGGAGGAGCAAACCAATATCACGTCACTGTGAGTATAAATGACGTTGGTGTCTCCATGGCCAGCGACCATGGCTCAGCGACGATGAACTTGCCGGCAGCATCGTCCCTTCTCTCTCAGTCACATGCATCAGTGGCAAGTGAGGTGCGCAACGACGCCAGAGGCTACAGTGTGTACGAGACACAGAACCAACACTTCCACAGTATCAACGCTTTGGATGCAAATTTCGCGTCGAAACAGTCACATACATGTTCCGTCGGAGTTCTGACGTCAGAATCCTTTGCTAAACAGTCACAAACCCCTTCATGGAGGGGTTTGTAACTGCTTTGGAGAGGGTTAGTGCACGGTTTGCATGGGCAGTCTGAGAATCCCATGCGTTGAAACGGAACCTGCTCCCCCCCCCCCCCCCCCCCCCCCCCCACCGCAGGGTCCAGCAGGTGTCCATGCAAAAAGAAACCCCTTAATCCCGAATGTACAGGGGAAAATGTAGGGTTTGAATGCGGTTTGCATCACAAACTACGTGGATTTGCTTGCTCAAAGTTTTCTTTGTCAAGGCATTTTTGCCCGAACGCAATGGAGCGATGACCCCTTTTCTTCTTTTCTTTGACATGCAAACCCCCTTGTAGGATGTACGGTTTTGTGTTTTCTGCGGGTTTTGTCCGTGTAAACATAAAAAGCCTCGCAAGGGAGTTATGACCCCATGAGGAGCGGCGACAGGCAGCGATTTCAATTGCTCTCCAATCGCTCCTTTTGAACACTGGGCATATCACACCTAAAACTCAAAATGCAGACACAACGTTTATTGGGTCTATTGATGTCTTCATTAAGGCGGTAGTACAGTCTCACTCGTTGTACCAAAGTATGATAACACAAGGGAGAGCATATGTAATGACATGTGTGTGCTCCTCAAGTTTTCTTACCTGAATAACACCACCAAGACATGGTGTTGACAACCAATTGTCTGCCATGTGTAGTGTCCTTGCCGCACTACATGGCCGAGCATCATGAGGGCCAGAATTGTTTGTGAAGCCACCACTATCACTAGCGAACATGTTGGTCAGTCACCTGCAAGGGTGCGAGGTTGTAAAGTGAGGGCAGATGTCATCATGTGTCCATTGCTCATAAAACACTAAACAAATCCTGGTGTCACCAGTAATTGCCACGCCCTACAAACACGCAGACCAGAAGTATGGCACACCAACACGGTAATGATGAACAACCCTACATCAAACAATACGCGCTATTGGACAAAATATTCACAACAATAACAAAACCCATGCCCGTCATACACGCATAGGAGGCCAAAAACATGTACGGCTCTCCTAAAACTGTTTTTTCTGCGTGACTTCGTCAAGAAGTGAGTGCGGTAGTGTCGTGCATCCACATAGCTGATGTGCACATCACCAGAAGCAGTGCGCTCATGTCAAAAGTGATGCTCGGTGTTGATGTGCTTTGTGTGCATCTGGTACCTGCCACCCGGTTTCTCTGATGCCGTGAGTGAGTGTGTGTTGCCGCCAACCACTGTGCTCAAGGCACTGTGAGAACTGTGCAAGGAAAATGACAGCAATGACGGCGTTTGCTCGCGTGGTGGTGGCCACGTACGTGAGGGAGCCGATGAATCATAGAGTCAGTGATATCCATAGGCTCCCTGAGCTTTGAAAAGTGTATTGCTTTCAACAGTCGTTGGCCTATGAATGTCATCAGTGTCGACACGTGGACGCTACCTAGGAGCGATGCGAATTGCTCCGTCACATTGCGCATGCACGCAACATGATGGACGTGGAGAGTGTAACATTGGTGTTTGTGTTTGTGTTCCATCTTCAGGAAAACACAAACAGGTTTGAGGCTCTTCGTTTTCTATGCCGATTGCATGTGCGTTGTCAATGCCTATACAGAGGGCTAGGTGGCGTGATGACCAGGTCATTAATATAGATTTGGATGGCTGCAAAAAATAGAGTAGTGGGGAAAAACAGGGTCGACGGTGCAGAAAAAAATACAAATTCCCCATTCTTCCACAGTGGAAGCGATCTCCAAGTTCCAGCAAAACGGTGACCACTTTGGGCAGTAGAGGGCCTTTTTTGCCACACCTTCTTAGTAGTTTTTGTGAATGTAGGTGACTGCACCATGTAGATCTCGTCATCCAACATTCTGTGTAAGAAGGCGTTCACGTTCATCTCCTCTAGCTCATATTCATGATGAACGACATCGCTTGTAAGTAGACAAGCAGTGGTGTAGTGGCATACTAACTGGAGCGTCTCATCCAATTCAGATTGAGATACTTGGGAAAATCCCTTCATCGTGAGGTGTGCCTTTTACAAAATGAATGAATTGTCAGGATTCTACTTTCTATGGTACATCCAACACACCAAGATAGCTTTGCAGTTATGTGGGAGGTAGACCAACTCATAGACATGATTTTTGCCCGATAGAGTCTTGTCAGAATCACATCTCCAACATCTCGGACATGATTCTGAGAAGATTCACTTTTATGAATGTTAAAGTTCATGATGTGAAAATCCATGTCGTTGTTGTCAAGGAGGATGTGATGTTCGATGAGGTGTACATTTGACCTATCCTCCCAGACTGAAATTTAATGCTGACCTAGGAAGGATGTGCAACATTATGGTAATAAATGCGGGTGGTATGCATCAGACAATCCTTGACATTATGTAAGGTTGCTGTATTTAACCATGGCCGGTTCCTGCTTATGTCATAGGTACTCTCTAAGAAGAGGGAAATTTGGTATCCGTTGAAAAACATATGTTGAGCCTGTACCTGACTGTGTAAAACTATGCATGGAAGTTTTCACCAAGCAGATCAAACTCAAGAATGTCCATCCACCTGATTTCTTTAGCCATGAAGGTCGTGTCAAAATCGAAATGCATTAGCTGCCGATGCTGATGATTAGGAGGAAGGACTGGGTGCTACGGCCAGAATGTGTACACTGATGGTGCTTCTACAATCTAAATGAACGGAGGGATGCATTGTGAGCACAGGAATAGACCTTGGACACAGGAGAGTGGAACACTTGCCAAACACCTCTGCTCAATGCTGAATGGGATGTGGGAGCTGAACCCACGTGTACTAATACTACTATCAATGTTCTTGTTGAAGTTGTGGGTGCAAGGAATGAGTCCCATGGGTGAGGTGATACTGTTGCTGCTACTGCTAGGAGCATACTCTTTCCACAGAATATGGTGTGAATTCTGGGATCAAGGTCTTTCCACGCATGAAAATGCTGTATCCTCGGGACTGGGTGATGGAAACTGGGGGCAGCCATCAGGGAGGTGATCAGGCTCACCAAGAGCCGCCTAGGCAGGACCAACTGTCTATGAGAGGGATTTGCAGGTTGCACAGAAAGAAATTACGGAAGCAAATGTAGGTTTGCAGGGAATGCGAATGTCTTAATCGACTCTTGAGTGAGAAATTACATCATCACATCTTTCTAACAATCTCTTATATGCCTCATTTGGCCAAGGAAGCACTGAGATACACTCTGTCAAAGTTCACCCACTCGCACACTCCTAGCCTAGCGGGATGAGCGGCAGTCACATTGTCATGCATGAGAATTATATCTCCTACGACCTTCACAGCCAATAATCGTGGAGTGATCCTTCCTTGAGGTCTCCTACAGGTCCTCCAGCCATCTTTTCTCCTTGAAGGCCGCTCTCAGCCGTCCTGGTCAATAATTCTGTCGCCTTTTGAGCTGAAAGTGCTCAGGTCGTCACTTGAACCCGACCCATGATCTGCAAACTTGGGAAATCCAACTCTCACTCAAACGGACTCCGAATTGAGTTCTGTAAAGTGCATTGGAACCTGTGAACCATCTTCTGTACAACTGTCATCCCAGATGACTTTTATCGAGTAACCTATTTTTGTCGCTTTCTGGCACCCTCATATCCATCATTTTTCCCACTTTGCGAGACTAAAAATCACACAAGTCCGCACTGTTCCCTCAGCTTCTGAAAGCGGTGTGCTCCCAACGGCTTGGTCAGGAAGTCTGCAAAAATTATGCTAGAAGGGCAGAACTTGATCTGGACCACCTGCTTCGCCACGAGCTCGCGGATGAAGTGGTAACGCAAGTCAATGTGCTTGGTGCGGGCATGAAACTCTGCGTTCTTGGTCAGAGCAATAGCGCTCATGGAGTCACAACAGATGGTGTTCGCTGCGGTTTGCTACTGTCCAAGGCTTGCCAGCAGCTCACGCAGCCACACAGCTTCCTTTGCTGCTTCACTCAGGGCGATGTACTCTGCTTCGGTAGAGGAGAGGGCGACACACTCTTGTTTCTTCCTCCTCCAGCTTATTGCACCTCCCCCGAGTACAAACACAAACCCACTGGTTGACCTCCTTGTGTCCAGGTCACCTCCCCAATCTGCATCGATGTAGCCGATGAAATGCGGCTGTTGTTGCCGTTGAAGGTGAGGGAAAGGCTGCTGCTGCTGTTGAGGTGCACAGTGCGCGCTTAACTGCCTCCCAATGTGGCACGACCGGATTCGCGCAAAACTTGGTAAGCACTCTCACTGCGATGATGATGTCAAGGCGCGTGCCAACTGCCGCATACATAAGGCTCCCAACTCGCTTGGTACGGCACTGCTTCCATGCGGCTGCTGTCTTGCATGTCACGGGGAGTCTGCATCATGCTCAGCTTTGATCCCACTTCCAGTGGTGTTGTGGCTTTGCACGCTCCTGCCATGTTGAAACGCTTGATGATGTTGACCACATACGTGCCCTGCAACAACTCCAAAGTCTGTTGCTGCCGGTCGCGCTTGACTTGATGACCAAGGTAATAACTGAGCTCTCCCACGTCTTTCATGTAGAACCTGGCAGCAAGGGACTGCTTCACATCGTCCAAAAGAGCTCCGGATTCAGATGCAATGAGCAGATCATCAACATAGAGCAAGATGATGACCTGGCTTGCATCCTGCATGCACCCATAGACTGCATGGTCAGCTTCACTGTGCGCAAAACCAAGGTCATCCAGCTGCTCATCCATCTTGTGGTACCATGCTTGCGGTGCTTGCTTCAGGCTGTAGAGGGCCTTCACAAGCTTGCACACCAAATCCTCCTTCCCTTCCACCACATACCCCTCCGGCTGCTTCATGAACACATCCTCTTCAAGGTCACCATTCAGAAATTCACACGTCACATCCATTTGGTACACCTCCAAGTCCATAGCAGCAGCAAGAGTGAGGATCGTTCGGATGGATGGGAACTTTGCGACAGGTGTAAATTGCTATTGTAATCCACACCCTCAGTCTGCACTCACCCCTTTGCAACCAGCCGTGCTTTGTACCTGAGCACCTTACCATCCACACCACACTTGCGCCTGAAGATCCACCGGCACCCGATCACCCGGCTGCCACGTGGAGCTTCCTTGAGGGTCCGGGTGCCGTTCTTCATAAGCGCACCATACTCCTCGTCTGCTGCGGCACGCCAAACTACCTTCTGAGCATTGCGCATCGCTTCGGTGAAGGTGGCTGGGTCATCGGTGACGGTGAGGAAGAGGAGCTCGAGGTCCGATGACTCCATTGGTGGTGGAGCGGTGCACAGGTTCAGCCACTCCTCTTGTTGCATCTGTTTCTTTGCAAGCCTCTCGGGCCATCGTAGCTGCTCCCCACTGTCCTTTAAACCTTTTTTAATGCATGCGGACCGTCATGGCAGCTGCTGTATGTTGCTTTGCTGCTCTTCCTCATCAGATTCGGTTGCTGACTCATTCTCCTTCTCAGCTCCCTCCACCTCCCTGTTGATGCCACTACCACTGTCATCTTCTGCACCGCCCTCTTCTGCTACCGGCTCTTCTCCCACCTCTGGTACAAGTGTGGGAGCAAGTGGAAGTGCAGACATAGGGCTCCAAGTCCAGCCCTTCACGTCCTCTTGAAATACCACGTCACGGCTGCAGATGATCTTGCAAGTAGCGAGGTTGTAGAGGCGGTATCCCATCGTGTCGTAGCCGAGGAAGGTGGTCTTCTACGACTTTGCGTTGAGCTTGTTGTGGCTTCCGGCATGCATGTGCATGAATGCACCACAACCAAAGACTTTCAGGTGTGTCACTATTGGCTTGCGTCCCTTCCACGCCTCTTCCGATGTCATCAGCGGCACGGCGCACGTGGGACTCTGGTTTTTCAGTTATACGGCAGTATTTACCGCTTCCGTCCAAAATGTTGACGAGAGCTCCGCGTCTTGGAGCATGCTGCGAATACGCTCCATGAGCGCACAATTTCTGCATGCAGCCACACCGTTCAGCTGCCGTGTTCCAGGAGGGATGACCTCGTGCCTGATCTCACGATGCTCGAGGTAGGTACAAAAGTCATTGTAGAGGTACTCTCCTCCACCGTCGATGCGAAGCACCTTCAACCGCCTGCCACTCTCAGTCTGTACAGCAGCAATCCACTCTTGAAGGCATCAAAACACTCATCCTTTCCAGCCAGGAAGAACATCCACGTCTTCCTTGACTTGTCATCAATGAATGTGACAAAGTACAAGTTTCCGGACAAGGACTTTGATGGCATGGAACCGCACAAATCAGAGTAAACAAGTGAGAGAAGCTCAGCCATCCCCTTCCCTTTACCTGTGAAAGTAGAACGGGCTTGCTTCCATTCAAGACAGCTCTCACAAGCTGATGCACCTGGCTGCTTCACCCCCTTGAGCTCCAGGCCATGGACCATCTGCTGCATGGAGATGATGGCGTCAAAGCCAAGGTGACCGAGCCGGCAGTACCACAGGCCGATGTCGTGTCTTCCCTCTCTCTCCGCCAACGTTGAGTCGGCTTCCTTATCCGATGTCACATAGAGACGGTAAAGTCTGTCCTCCTTGTCCACTTTTGCAAGCACACGGCCTGCACGGGCAGAGATGGTGCAGCCACCATTATCAAAACGAACCTACATGCCTTCAGAGATGAGAGATGAGACAGAGTGGAGGTTAGCTGCCAGTCCCGGAATATGGAGCACCCCCTTCACACGATGTTCCACGTGCTTACCCTCATCAAAAACACAAAACACAATCTCACCAATCCCAACCACCATGTGCACATGATTGTCCCCCATGTACACCCAACGAGGCTCAATGGCGGTGTAGACAATGAACCACTCCCGGCGACACGTCATGTGCCACGTGGCTCCTGAGTCGATGATCTAGAACAATGCGGTGGTGTCGGAGACCTTTAGGACCCGGATGGTGGTCACGAATCCACTCTCTCAATCTGCTGCATTGGCGGAAACGTCGGGCTGCTTTCCCGCTCCCACTCCAGCAGCAAGGTCCGCCTTCTTCTTCCGGTATTCGCGCGCCCAATGGCCCGGCTTCTTGCAGTAGTGGCAATTCCCCTTTTTCTTTCCTCTTCCGCCATTGGCCCTGGTTGGTGCAGTACCACACCCATGACCAGAGTTGGTGATGAGAGGACGTCCAGTCCGCTTCCGTCCTCCTCTCCCTTGCGCCGCTCCTCCTCAAACAGTAGGCTCTCCTCCACATCGTTGAGGGAGAGCTTGTCACCACGCTGGTCCAAGAAAACGATGAGAGGAGTGTAGCTGCTAGGAAGGCTAGATAGAATGGTTAGCATGAGCACACAATCCTTGAAAGGGTCCTCAATTGCTGAGAGCTGGTCGGAGAGAGAATTCACCATGTTTATGTAGTCAATCATGGATCCGGACTCATCCATCTTCACAGTGTGAAAGCGTCAATGCAGCTGCATGTTCATGAGTATTGACTTGGATGTATACTTAGACTCAAGCTTCTTCCAAACCTCCTTTGGTGTGAGGATGCCACAGATGAGGAGTTGCTGCTGTTCCGCGAGGTAGAGGTAGATGGATGCGAGGACGCGGTCACGCTTCTCGCGGTGGATACGGGTCTCACCAGGTGAGAGAGAGGAATGAGCTGGTTCCTCCTCAATCAAATGGCTCCAGAGTCCCTTGTCCATCAGCACCATCTTCATGTTGTTGCTCCTGATGAAAATTTTCTTCCTTCGAACTTGGCGATGTTGACGCTGGCCACCACAGAAGCGGATGTCGCCATTAGTGTGAATGTGTGCTTGCAAGGACAGGACTGTGTCAAAGTCAAACCCAAGTGGTTAGGGTTGTTTGCGATTGAGGAGATGCGGATACCTGCTGTCACAAAAATTAAACTGTCGGAGATCATGGCTATCCACCCGGTGTTCCACATGAGCGGATTGAAATTCTATTAGGATCCAAGCACATACTTTCCCGGTAGAGACGTGCCATCACCACCTCCTATTCAAGCAGGACACGGAATGCACCATCGAAGATATCTTCGAACACCATCGCCGTGAAAAAATCATGGAGTATTTAGTCAAGTGGGAGGGCTACGATGCGTCATATAAAAGCTAGGAACCCTATGAAAATCTCAAAGACGTCGAACATTAGTCTGAAGGAAGTCTTGTAACGCGCAAGAACGTCACAATTAGAAGGGTGGAAAATGTTACGTCCCTGATGTACACAAGCCCCTTGTTACATCCCTGACGTACAGGAGACCCTAAAACTCACGAGTGGGCATTTCTGTTCTTACATTCTTGGCCCACTGCGCGACGACTTCAGGATTTTTATGCCGACCGGCCAAGGGAATTTCGGCCAGCTTCCCTGACCTTTGGTGTCCCATTCCAGAAGTTTCTGACACCTTCGACCAGTATCCAGAATGGTCAAACAGAAGTGTCGCGAACCAGATCGATGTTTTGATATCATTTGGTTGACTTCTTCACGACGCTCGACTTTTATGAAGAAGCGTCGAGATATTGTCAAAGTCCCCCCCGACTTCTCAGTGGAGCTTCTTGAATCCGCCATTCATGGTGCGACCTTGCACGTGCCCCTCGGCTCAAACGCCGATGACCCAACTTATGCCTCATTCTTATTCTCGGCATTGTATGTATGTGCTCGACACACTCAATACTTGTCATCGAAGTACACTTCCTGCATAACACAAAGTATCCATTTGTCCCACAACCCGGAATTGTCTTTTGCCCCACACTTCATCCCTCTGAACCACCTACATTCCGCTCGACGTAACATCCCTGATCTCCGCTTATGGACATATATATGATTACATTCGTAGCTTATTGCATGTCAACCTAATGATTTTCTACGACATTTGGCCCAGGGAATTTAGGCCATCTGTCGTGACCTCTAATGTTCCATTCCAAAAGGTTTTAATAACTTAGACCCCTTTCCAAAACGTCAACCAAAACATCCCAAATCGAATCGACATTTTGATATTTTTTGGTCAACTTCTCGACGGTGTCAGACGTTCATTAAACGGTGCCTTGTGTCAAAATAAAGCAAAGATGACCACAACAAGGCCATGGTATCTCACTGCGGTATTTTTTATGAATATTCTCAATAAAGGTTCAGCTTCAGCAAGAGCTGCCTCGGTGATAGTTCCGAAGAAGCCGTTAACGGTCATTGACCGACCAAACGGCCTCTCGATCGAGTAATCCCCTAATAAAGTGACACCTGTCACCCGCGTCCGGCTAGCGAAAAGAAGCCATTGTTCTGCTCATTTTCTCTGTCCTGCCTTTTATACCGAGGATGTTCATTCCCTCGAGTTAACCAAAACAGTTCTTCCCATCCTGTTCCCTTTGGTTCCGTGGCTTCGGCTCCGTGTCTTCGCTCTGCTCGCACCTCGCATACCTTGCCTTCGCCAGCCTCCTATAGTTCTCAGCTCTTCGCTCCGTCACTCTCACTCCTTCGCTCAGCCAGGCATCACTCATCTCGCTCTTGCTTTCTCTCAGCAGCTCGTCTACCTCGTCTCTGTGACATCTTGACCTCTCTCAAGCCCTGTGACTAACTCCTCGGAACCGCTCTTGCTTCCGACACTTGCTGACGTACTCGTGCATGCTCTGATGCTTCTGCCTGCTTCTGCTCCTACCATTCTCGTACCTGCATTCTTCAGACATGGTATCAGAGCATCAGGCAACATCTCCTGGTATCCCGTGACCTCCACATCACTCTGCCGCCACCCTTACCTCACCGCTTTGATCTACATTTCTCTGCCGCCGCCGCTGCCACTCATCGCCTCTCTGCTTTGCCAGAAGCTGACATCAACAGCACCACTTGGAATGTTTCTTGCGCTGAAGCAACGTGTTGTCATCCCAAGGAAGCCCTGCGCCCATTCCACGCCCGTGACCAACAACCGGTGACTCGTCGTGCATAACAGCCGCAAGCAACTCCCGAGTCGCCACCTGCCGTCAACTTCAGGGAAGCTTCCTGCCGTCCGCAATATGCCGCCCCTCATCTCCTCAATCTCCACAAAGCATCTTTGCCTCTCGCATCTCCCTACATCAACATCCTTTACAACATCACCATCAACCTCTTCAGCTCCTCTGCAACCTCCATCTCGAGCGGCCTCCTCGCACCGCCTTCTTGCAGCGTCAGCAGCTGCAGAGTAACTCCCGCCGTCAGGACATCAGACACCACCAGTCTTCATGCTCCCATTCTGAGCCAACTGGGGAACAAGCCGTCACTCTCCTGACATCAACGGACTAGTGTCTCTGGTTGCCGCACGACCACCCGCCGCTGCAACCAACTTCCTCTCGCTGTCAGGATATCGGACACCGCCAGCCTTCCTGCCCGTCGGTCTCGGGCTAACTGGGGAACAAGCCGTCACTCTCCTGAAAGCAGAGGACTTGGCTATCTAACCCGCACTCACTACCGCACCGCCTTCTCTGTCTGCCGCAATCTCCATCCTCCGCCTTCGCCACACCCTCATCTTCCTCATGAGCCTTCCCTCTCCTTCATCTTCGCGTCATTGGCATCTTCATCCGCTGCCTTCAGCCGTCCTCATCGTTACAGCTCCAGCCTCCTTCCACAACTCAAGCCTCATCTGCCTTCCACGCACCGCCTCCACCTTCTTTCGTTTCGTCTCCGCATCACCCTCAGCTCGGCACAAGGATCCGCCCGATCATATCGCCCTTTTCCACGAGGACCTGCGCCCACGCCGAAAACTTCCGAAGCGCACGTGGTTTCGCCCCTGCGCCCACTCAATCATCAGCTGCCTCTGCATTCCTCCTCATTCCTCCGCATCGCTTTCCGCTCGGCACAAGGATCTGCCCGGTCACATCGCCTGTTGTACGACGACCTGCACCCACGCTGAAACTTCCTGCAGCGCACACGGCTCGTCCCTGCGCCCAGTCTGTCATCATCAGCTTTCGCCTCCGCATCATCAGCATCTGTGGCCAGCACAAGGATCTGCACGAGCTAGCTGCCCGCTTCGCAGCAGCCTGCACCCACGCCGGCAGCAGATTTCTCGCGGCGCGTTGGCCCCTGCCTTCCCCTTGCCGCATCCTATCCCTCTATTTCAGCAGCGCACATGGTTTCGCCCCTGCTCCCACTTAATCATCAATCGATCCTCTGCTTTCTGCATCGTCATCTGCTCGGCACAAGGATCCGCCCGGTCGCATCGCCCGTCCCACGACGACCTGTGCCCACGCTGAACCTTCCTCAGTGCACGAGGTTCCGACCCTGCACTCATTTCGTTATTCCTTCCTCAGCCACTCAGCACAAGAATCTGTTCGATCACATCAGTACATACAACTCACCACCACGACAAACCTATCAGTATCTTTCATCCGCACGACACCAGCTCTGACCCACTGGCATTGCCAGCAACCTCTACTCTTCTCACCAACACTCACACGCACCTGGCATCTACACCCTGCTCACCGCTCAATGCCACCATGGATGCACCTAGCTCTCTCCATCATCGCACCTCTCATCCCCACTTCCAGCATCCTCCATCTCAATGGCCTCGGGAAACACAACTACGCAGAGTGGAAGGACTTCTGTCTGACCATGATTCATTGTGTCGTCCCTCTCCACACCAAGCCAGAAGACTTCCTGCACTTTCAGCCCTTTGTCGACCGAACACAAGCCCAGTTTCCCACCACTGCCTCATTGGAATGCTACTGGAGATTATGGTTCAGTGGAGAAGAAATGGTCCTTGGCCTCCTTTACCTCTCCACTGACCCTTCTTTTCATGACATTCTACAAGGTCATACTCCTGGAGTGGGAACACTGCAGTCCGTCCTCGACACCATCGAGCAACGATGCAGACAAGGGCATTTTCTCCCTCATCTCACCACCAACAACCCACAGCAGATCACCCTGGGGGAGATTCCTCCCCTTTCCAAGTCGGCCTCCTCTCACTGCACTTCCACTCCCGCCGGTGTTCTCAACTTCTCCCTCCTCAGGGACAGACTCATAAACCTGTATGGGTGGTCATCTTCACGGGGGGTGTCAGAATAAAGCGAAGATGGCCACAACAAGGCCATGGTATCTCACTGCGGTGTTTTTTATGAATGCTCTCAATAAAGGTTCAGCTTCAGCAAGAGCTGCCTCGGTGATAGTTCCGAAGAAGCCGTTAACGGTCATTGACCGACCAAACGGCCTCTTGATCGAGTAATCCCCTAATAAAGAAACACCTGCCTCCGGTTAGCGGAAAGAAGCCGTTGTTCTGCTCATTTGCTCTGTTCTGCCTTTTATACCGAGGATGTTCATTCCCTCGAGTTAACCAGAACAGTTCTTCCCATCCTGTTCCCTTTGGTTCCGCGGCTTCGGCTCCGTGTCTTCGCTCTGCTTGCACCTCGCATACCTTGCCTTCGCTAGCCTCCCACAGTTCTCAGCTCTTCGCTCTGTCACTCTCACTCCTTCGCTCAGCCAGGCATCACTCATCTCGCTCTCGCTTTCTCTCAGCAGCTCGTCTACCTCGTCTCTCTGACATCTCGACCTCTCTCAAGCCCTGCGACTAACTCCTCGGAACCGCTCTCGCTTCCGTCACTTGCTGACGTACTCGTGCATGTTCCGATGCTTCTGCCTGCTTCTGCTCCTACCATTCTCGTGCCTGCATTCTTCTGACACCTTGATATTCTCAAAACCCCGACTTCTCGACGGGGTTTTTCAAAGCAATCACTCATGCTACGGCTTTGCACGTATCGCTCGACTTGAGCGCACAAGACCCCAAGTATGTCTCATTCTGTTATCCGCTAGTGTATGTATGTGCTTGATAGTTCTTATTCACGTCATCAACGTACACTCATTCCTAGGTAAATATTGTTCAGTTGTCCTAATTTCTGAATCGTCTTCTGCTCCTCACCTCATCCGTTTGAACCATCCACGTTAGAATAGCTGGATTCAGAAGCAATTGGAGGGAGGACTATGCTTCTGGTGTAAATGAAATGGCGCTCTAGAAAACGTTAGCGAGGAGTTGGATTATATTTCGCCGTGCCACATCCATTCGTCCACACATAAAATCAGAACCAAATTAAGAGCACGGGTTCATGGCCATATTCTCACGGCACCCCGATCCGCAGCCATCGTCCAGTTGGCGGTTTTCTTGCGCTGACGTGGTGGCGGCAGCCGTTGCCTCTGGTTCTTCTCTTGTTTCTAGGGGCAAACCGACGCTGTGCTTTTGATTTTGATTCTACGGTCTCATCAATCATGCTACATTGGTGATTCTACTGTGACTTTCTGAGAGGAGTGATTGCGATAGAATCAGCAAGAAATCACACTCAGGTTCAAGGTTTCTGCGCATTTTTTCTTCAGAAATTAACGGGATTTCTTCCCAGCTTTTGGGACAGCGGTGAAACGCCTAAAACATGCAACGAGCTTGTTGGAGCTCGTCGCTCGGCAGGTAGCATATTTCCTCGTCAGCAACAAAGATGCGCTACCTGAATCGTGCTTGTCCATTCAACGCAAAACTCCTTCAATTCCATCGATGTAGATGCGGATTCCTTCCAATCGCTTTTCAATCATGTTTTTATGTGAATGTCATGTGTTGTACCATCAACACTAGCATAACAAGTCCAACCAGAACTCATGGTCATAGTGCGTACGACACTTGTATCGGTGGTGCATTTGGCACCCATGAAAAAAGTGCAACCCGCAGCTTTTGTCATTCGTACAATTGGCGTTTATGATAACGATGCATTCGGCACTCGTGTCAACGATCTAACCGACACACTCATTGGTCATGCATTCAACATGATGGTAAGGGTGCGTTTGACACTCTTGTGAATGCTACAGTTGCATCTCCCATGTTGGTCATTCTTCCAGTGCAACCTGCACTTACCAATTATAGACGCTCGACCCTTGTGTAGGCATTTTCACCATCTCATGTGTGTTGAGTGCGATCGGCAATCACACTCTCCTTATTTTTGTAATCCAAGCACAGATGACTTGCCTAGTATCCTTGGTGCAATCGGCACCCATATGGACTCCCAACTGGCCTTTGTTTTGGTCATACCTCTGTCGACCATCAGCAGTGCAATCGGCACTAGCATCACAAATGCATTCGGCATCCGTGATTAAAGTGCAACTACTAATCTTCTAACGTTCGACACCGACAAAAACTCTGCAACCAGCACGTGTGCTATTGCCCGTAGTACAATCGACAATTACATTGTGGATGTGGTCGACGCCCGTGGAACCTTGCAATCAACACTCGTTTTGTGCAGCCTGCAAATTATGTATTGCTGTAGTAAGTAACTGAGTGGTCGCAGCACGTTCGGTGCTTTTATTTATTCCAAACGAGAATTTGTCTCGATGTTCGTCACCGTTGTGGGTTTGTAACCTGGTGTACGCAGTAATGGCCAATTGCGTAAACAAAATTGTTTAGCGCATGTACCACCCGCATTGAGCCATGTCGTGGCTTTTAACGATCATCCCCTCCGGGTGTTTTTGTTTTCATGAACTATCCCAAACTTTGAGGTTAATGCATAAGAAGTTAAGCACTGTCGGTGCTAGATTGTTAGTACTGAAGCGTTTCCAAGTGAGTACCATTCATGACACGGAAAACTGTCAGTTTTCCTCTTTTTTTGTTTTTTGAATGGACAATAAAAGGAAAATCAGGACTCCTGATTTTTGGAAGAGCTCAACCAGAGCTTTTAGATTTTTGCGTTGAAACCCATGGTCAACTTGACCACACACTCGGGTTTGACCACAAAAGTTGTCACGGTTTCAAAGATTCTTGAAAATGGATAACCTTTAAACTCCTCCACTTGAGGTTTTATGAAAAACGAACATAATTTTGGCACGTCAAGTGCCCTTTTTTTCACTTGATACTTGGAATTTTCCAAGCGTCTCCCGGTGGTATGTCGGGAAAACTGTCAGTTTTCCCCTCTTCCATGACAGGAAAAGGACAACAATTGAGTTTCATGGCACTTCTTACGGAGGTCAAAACCGGGTTTAAATGACAATTCTGTCTCCGTTACCGTGGGCCAGCCATCAAGCCTTGGGAGAAAAGAAAAAAGACATTTTTGTGTCCATAGAAGTTGAACACAATATCTCCCGAATGAGGATGCGGTGCGCACCGTGTGCACCACTCACGCACGCAGCCATGGATACAGTGGTTTTTCTGGTCTAACAAACATCGTCTGGCGGGCCATCACCTCCGCCAGACGCGAAAGGAGGGGGGAAACTTCCTCCCCTCCTCTCCGTCTCCTGGCTGCCGGCCTGGAGGTGGGTACTCCCCTCCGAGCCTCTATGGCACAGCCGACGCCCTGGGGAAGGGAGGGGGAGCTGGGGGGGGGGAGTGGGGGGACTCTTCCCTCAGCTTCCCCTTGGTGCCGTCCGTGCCATGGACGAGGGGTTGGGGGGGGACTCTCCTCTCACCCACCCCCCTTGGTGCCGCCCGCGCCATGGACGGGGAGGGGGGGGGGTGGGTCTCTCCCCTCACCAGCCCCCCTTGGCGTCATCGGCGCCATGGCAGAGGGGGGGAAGAGGGACTTCTGGAGGAGGGGGAGAGGGACTCCCATCCCTCTCTTCCCCTTCGGCACTGTCGGTGCCATAAAGAAGGGGGGAGGGAGAGGGTCCGTCCCTCTCCTCCCTTTCGGTGCCATCGGTGCAGTGAGAGGGGGGAAGGGGAGGGGCTGTCCCCCTCTCCTCCTTGGGCCAGCGTGAGAGAGGGAGGAGAGGAAGAACGCCCCCTCTCCTCCGCTTTGGGCCGTCGGCCCCCATCAGAAGGTGGAGGGGGGAGGAAAACGTCTTTTCTCCTCCCCCTTGGGCCGTTGACCCGCGTGAGAGAGAGGAGAGAGGGAGAACGTCCCCTCTCCTCCCCCTTGGGCCGTAGGCCCACATCAGAAGGGGGAAGGGGGGAGGAGGAAGAACGTCTCTCCTCCCCCCTTGGGCCGTCGACCTATGGCGAGGGGGAGGGGGAGGATCGCTCCGAAATCGTTGCGTCGCCGGGGCGGGGCGCTTGCTGTTGGCGTTTGGGCTGGGCTGTCGGGCCCGTCCTGTCGGGATTGGCCTGTTTGCCTCGGCCTGTCGGGCTCGACGAGCCCTCCGACGAGCTTGGTCCAAAGTCGCCGGTCGGGCGGCGTTTGGTGACTCCCCCGCCTCACTCCCCCCCCCCCCCCTTCTTTTTTTTTCTCGGACATTGGTGCTCGTCGAGCTCGCGGCTCGACGAGCTCTCCGACGATCTCGTTCTCAAGCTTGTTAATTCTCTCCTGTATATATTTGCCCTCTGTTGTGGCCATGAGTGTGCAGGGCCTGCTGACGCTGAGAGTGGAGGCGACACACAGTGAGCACGCATCATCCGTGGCTTGGCGCCACCTCTGCCCGCTCCACACGTGCTCGCCTCCCTCCTCGTAGCAGTGCCTCTGCTCCACTCTACACAGCAGATCCCGTCCCTTGGCAAACCTAGTTCAAACCCACCTTATCTTGATGCTGCCGTGATATGGCATACTTCGGTCCTATTTGTAACCTTGTGGCATTTCTGTCTTTCCTAGTTAGGTTTCAAACTCAGAATTAGGCTAGTGTGGGATTGCGTGCCTCGAGTGGCTTTTCGCCCTCGCTGTTTGGTGCGTTCCGGCGAGCTCCGCTCGCCGGCCGGTGGGTGAGCTCGAATAGCGAGGCTCACCCGTAGGACTCTTATCTGTCGACGAGCTAGGTGTAGGCCGGAGCTCATGGCCGCCTCCATAAACCCGGACGGATCTAACTCATTGCTTCACCATTTGAGCTGAGAATGGTCCCATTGGATTCGTACAGTTACTCTTAAAGCTGAGAGCCTTAGCTCACTCCGCCAATCGGGCGGGTTTTGGACAAACGTTCCAAAACATTCTTGCTTTTTTTTCGAGCTGTAAACTTCGTCCTTGGCTGACGTTGTCCGTCGATGTCAAGATCCAACGCCTGAGTGTGTTTGACACTTTTCCTTTCTCTCGCGGAAGCTCTGGCTCTGATGCCAATGTAACAGCCATGAGCTGTTCTGTGACTAACTTCTGAACCTAAAACTTAGGCCCTTAGAAAGTGTAGTCCAAGGAGGAGGAGCGAATGGTCGCCTCAGCCATTTTGGCTGAGACGAACCGTGCCACAAACGGACATAGTCGTAATAGGGTGTTTTTGCAAACATGAATCTCAACCCTAATTATTCCACGTGGCATTGCCACGCTGCAACAGGGCCCTAGCGCCAAGCTAAGAGTGGAGGAGGAGTGATGCGATGGATTTTCCATCGCAACACTCCCTTCACCTAGAATCCAGCCACAGATATTTTCCAGGCTAGAGTCATACCAGAATCTAGCCCATTATGTTTTTCCGGGCTTTGGCTCCTTGAAACCTGAGCCTCAAGTACCCGAAGTATCCAATAATTATTTAACAACCATTTTTAACCGTAAAAATGGTCTGTATGCTACACTGGGTAATCCAGATCATGTTGTAATGCGTGAAGTTGCGACAACTGTATTGTCGATGTCGTCAATGGAGCGACAAGTGACATCAGCCATCGGTTGGCTTCGTAAGCGAAGTCCTTTGGTCTACGATCCATTCGACCAGCCATGGTAGCTAGTGAATGAGGCCAAGCTTGGAACAGCGTGACTAGAGTACTTGTGTACAACAGGAAAGCAACATTTTGGAGAGTTGAGTAGGTACATTGCATTGCGAGTCTTGTTTCCTTGATGTTCCTTGTGTCATAAAGCACCTTTGTGGTGTTTGAAGGGATGCATTTTGCATTCATGCGCTAGTGATGGAAGTGTGTGTGATATGGATTCTGTTGAGAAATCAGGTGAGAGTGATTCGCGTGAGACAAGGGGGTCAACCTCACGTCCTCCCTCTCCTGTAGATGTGGATGATGATGGTACTTACAAGCCGACAGCAACAGCAAAAGATAAGGGCAAAGAGAAGGTTCCAGACGACGGGAATGAGGAAAGACGTCCTCTTCCACATGAAGCTGGCCCAAGTGACTGGTATGCGAGAGGAGGTTGGAGACCATCAACAGTGGCCGAGAGACAAGTATTGTAGATTGAGGCAGACAGGAAGTTTGCAGAGGAGCTTGATTTAGCAGTTACAAAAGCACGTCAATGTAAGGGAAGAACAATTGGTCGTTTGATGAGAGTCGTTTGAGACTCCTCCTCAAGGTCTGACAATACAGCAAGTTGCTGCAATACCCCCACTTGATAGGGCACGTTTGTATAAACTGATTGAGCATGATTATGGAGATACGTTTTCACGATTTTGAGAGTGGAATGCAGCAAGGGCGTATGCTGTGGCAGTTGGGCAAGGAGTAACATTCCGAGAATTTGACGTGCCCACAATACAAGAATGCATTGATATTGCAGGTCCTAATTTTGGCCACAAACCTCGTTGGCCATGTAGACCATCAGGATCAGCTATCATGAACCAACTTGTGGAGGCCGCTGTCGAAGCAACACCGTTTCTGAGTTTGGTGACTCCATCGGAGAAGTCGAAAGAGTTCTACGAGGAGTGCCTTGTACTGACTGGGGAAAATCCAAGGCAAGTTGAAGAGTTGTGTGGTGCTGTTTGTGTACTTGTGGGAAGAGGAATTCTGGATGACACAAAAGATGGTACAACTACTGATTGCAACACTGTCATACGGATTGGAGAAAACCTCTTCACTATTCCACCGGAAAAAGAGAGGCTGCCTGCAGGTAATCCTATCATGCGTGCCAGGCTGAGAGAAGAGTGGCAGAAGAGTGGAAGGGATCAGCCCCGTGCTCTTCAAGCACAGGTGTTGGGAGGTGATCCTGATGCGGGGGATGATCATGAAATTGTCAATATGATATGCTGGCAGTTGAAACTCATGAAAAGTTGCACCTGGAAACTCGAAAGGAGAGAGCGCATCAACAGCTGCGATCTGAATGCGATAACCATCTGGATGTTGGCGGGCAGCTGAAGTTCCATGCAAGGATGGAAGCAAAAATGGTGGAGACTTGGTAAGATGAGGATTGTGCATTCATGCAAGGTATGTGTCTTCAAATGGACACATGGATATCTTGAATAACTTCTGTTTTTGTAGAGTTTGTGTTGATGATGTGAAGTATTCTGCAACCGAGATAGTTGTGAATTGTGTAATTCTCAACTAAGAATGTATGTAGTGTCTGGTGTTCCACGTGTGTTTTTCAGGTCGACGCTTGAGTGGATCTGGACCAACAATGCCGAATGAGGAACCTGTTCATGGCATTGGATTGTGAGTGGGCACATGTTGTATGATTGCGTAGCAGTGGTGGCATATCCTGTGATTTTGGTCCTTCTTTTTGATGTACCACATTGACTTTGCCGCAGTTTGGTGAGGTGGGGGTATGATATGGCAAACACATATAAGGGATTTGAGATTTTTTTCACTTGATGTAGAGTGGTCTGTTTTGATGATGTATGGTTTGTCTAAGACATGTGAACATGGTTTGAAATTGTATGGCAGTTGATGTTCAAATGTTGATGTCAAGTGTATTTTTTGGTGTAATGTACATGTTTCTGTTAGACAGAAGATGTGTTGGTCTTCTTATGTTTCAGCGGTATATGCAGTTTGCGAGAGAAAGCGATGCAAAAATTGCTGAGAGATGGATCTGCTTAACAATGGTTTAAAGCACCTCCACTGCGTCCAGTACACCTTGAGTTCAAGATCCGCTTGTATGCTGCCTATGGGGGAAAGGAGCTGAACATGGGAAGTGCATTTTATGCATACCTTTACTATGGGTTTGAAGGATCTATGTGGCCTCTAGAGCTGGAAATGCTGGTGGAAAAAATTGTGCAATATGGGACAGTGTTGTGGCGGCAACAGCAAGGAGGACTTACTGGCAACCAACCAGTGGGTTTGTGGTGTCGTTTTGAAGACAAAAGGTGGTCCATAAGCACGCGGATGTGTGGCTTTGTGTGGGAGCCTAATTTCTGGAGTTTGAGGTGGAACAAGAAAGCAAACACAAAGTTTTTCTCTCCATCGTACCTTTTTTGGGCAAGGATTATCAGTGAGCAAGCGGTGAAAGCTGTCCACTCATTCCAGCTACGGATTGGCCATCACAGAAGCAGTCTGTGAGGCCTTGGCCAAGTCACTGTTCAACAGTATGAGTGAATTCTATTGAACGGTTGGTCAAAGCATGGATGAACGAGTGAGAGAAAAAAACCCCGTCAGCTTCATGGACTGGATGGAGGGCGCGTCAAGCGTTTGGAGGCATCTGGAAGGTCTCAAGCGTAACCATGTACAGAGGTACAACCAGTGTTGACCCGGGGTTCCGGGGTGACCCTATTACCGCGGCCGCGGAACCCCGGTCCACCCCGATGGGGCCCCGATGTGGTCCGAGCTCGCGTCCTGCCATCGAGTCGTCGCCTTTCCCCCCCCCCCC
>SZWC01002026.1:33133-49349 GCA_023375785.1 Penium margaritaceum | reverse complement strand
CCCCCCCCCCCCCCCCCCTTCCCATCACCCACCCATTGCGAGCATACTATATCATGGGTTTGAATTTCAAACATTCGAAGAATCCTTCCACCTGGCAGCTATGGATGACCAGACAGGTGTCACTAAGTCAAATGGACCAATGAAAATGAAGGATGCTGCCAGATTATCGATTTCGACGGTTTGATTTTAATTCTCGTCAACTGAAACACTTAGTGCCATCAGTGTGTTAATATTAATATGTCGGTAGAATTGTTTCCGATCAAACTACAGGTTCATCAATGTTCACGTGAGCAACCCGGTGAAGACCATGCACCTTTGGTTGCGATGTCGTAAAGGGCTGCTTCTGACACCAAAAATGTTCTTTTCATCGCTGGCCGTCGATTGTTCGGCCTTCGTTCATCTATCAACCTGTGTCGCTTGTTCAACCGCCATCGGTCGTCCGACCGTCGTCGAGAGATCGACCGCGTCGATCGCTCGATCTCGGTCCATCGCTCGACTGCCGTTGATCAATCGATGACAGCCGTAGGTCGATCGACTGACCGCCGTCGGTCGATCGACCGCCGTCGAATGATCGACGGCGGTCGTAATTTAGAAAGCACCCAAGTATGACTAACATTGTCCATTTATGACCAATGTTCCACAAATTTCTATCAATAACCTCACTAGTTAACAGCAATGAGCGATATATATATTTAGTCATTTAATTGTTTTGAATTCAGCATCATATTTAATATCACAGCTATTTATTTCTCATAAAAATGGTAATAATTGGTCATTACTTCAATTTAGACCCCTTCCCCATGCCGAGGTACCGGGGTGGCCGATGTGGCCGATGTGCCACCCATCACCCCGATGTGCCGGGGTGCACATCGATTTGCCGGGGTTCGGGGTGGCCAGGTCAACACTGGGTACAACAAGTTGGTGATGGATGATGAAAGGGAAAAAATGGATAAGAAGGATGAGGAGAAGGATGGAAAGAAGGAGGATCATGAGGGTGAGGATGAAGGTACGAGGACCAGGAAGAGGTAGTGATCCATTTTTGTAGCAAAGCAATGCACTTGCTACATTCAATCTGTTCAATGCATTGACAAGTGTGACATGTTATTTCTGTAAGACCTTTGCATGGATTGTAGAACGTAGTGAAGCACTCTAGGATGATGTCAATGTTATGGCCAACACATGAATAGGCTTGTTGTTCCTTCACTACACTACTCGCATTGTACCATGATCTTTGTTTAGTTAAAGTGATTGTTTTGTGTATGTGGTAGACTCTTTATGCGACATTCACAAGCTATATAACATACGTTGCATCCATTTGTAAGATCTTCATAGACTGGATGGAGGGCGAGTCAAGCGTTTGGAGGGAGCTGAAATATCTCTATCGTAACCATGTACAGAGGTACAACAAGTTGATGACGGATATGGAAAGGGCGGAAAGGGATAGAAAGGATGGGGAGAAGGAAGGAAAGAAGGAGGATGGTGAGGGTGAGGATGGAGGAAGCAGGAAAAGAAAGAGGCAGTGTTCCATGTTTGTAGCGAAACAATGCAGTGGCTACATACAATGTGTTCAATGCATTGACAAGTGTGATATATTCTTTCTGCAAGAACTTTGTATGGATGGTAGAATGTACTGAAGCACTCTAGGATGATGTCACTGGCATGGCCAACACATGTATAGATTTGTTGTTGATCCACTACACTCCTCGCATTGTTCCATGATCCTTGTTTAGATGGTTATAGTGGTAGCTTTGTCTACGGGGTACACTATTTCTGTAACATTCACAAAGTTCTTTAACATACGTTGCATGAAATTGTAAGATGCATATGGGAGTAGTATTGTAATTCAGTAATTCAGTAGGAAACTTATGCAACAACAACTCATAACAGAAAGAGTCTATACCGATAATGGGTCACTCTAGATGAAGGTCATGATATGCAACATGCAGGATGTAACAACTATAAAGTGCAAATGTAGTATGAAGTACTGTAATGTCGATGTGTCAAATTCATCAGTGTGGATCATAACACAATTTTATGTTCTTGAATGCCACAAACAGGAAGTCAATAGGAAGAGGTGCACGAATCACTATGTGATATGTCTGTGTTGCATCAATGGTTTTTGTCATCAAGCACCTGCATTATTATTGTTCCTTTGTGCGTTTTGGCAGTAACGATCACGTACAGGGAAGTGATCCCAAGCAGTGATGTAAAACAGATATTGGACAAGTTTTATCGAAAACAATCATCAAAAGAATGTATGTTTTACAGTTGATATGTCATATACAACACGTATGATGTAGGTATGTCATCATCAAACATACTAGGAAGCATGTTTATGATGCTTTATTATCATGTGCAGTGTGTAGAAGAAGCAATCACTTGCTTATTGATATCAGGAACACCTAAGGATTGGAAATAGGTAATGAAGAAATGTCTTGATTGCAACAATGGATAACATCATCATGCACCTAATACGACAGTAATCCCAATCGCCACGACCTGACCGAACTGCTAGCTGGCAAATTTTGAGATCTGCAAGTGCAGGAACTGCTACCATCCAAAGGAATGAATCTTCCTTATAGAAACAATTGTTTGACTGTTCAGTACACTCGTTGTACCAGAAGGGTGCTTTGCTACCATCCAGTGAGTGCCCGAATGGATCGATGCAGTGTACTTGTCACAACAGATGTAGTAAATGGCCGATGCTCAAAGGACAACGTCCCATGGCACAACATCATCTTCATCCTTGTTCCATCCAGTGTGCAGTTCTTGTAAACGGACCAAATATCAAAAATAGTCAGTGACACATCTCACGCAAATGGAAGTCTGACAGTTGAAAGGAAACAAGTGACGATGTGATTCCCATCGTGAGTCATTTGCGAATCACCTGCTGGTTTTCAGAACATGTTGTGCACCCAACGTGCGGTACTGTGATGCAAGTTCATGCTGAGATGATGCTGACGAGTTTTCAACGCTAGTGGTGAACTCTCTTATATTGGTCTTCCAAACGGTAATAAGATTCTTCACGACAGGCTCTTTAAGAAGGAGGAGATTACGATCAGAAGCCGATGACGGAGGAGGTAAACCTAAAAGATTTCACTGAATTATATGAAATGTGTGCGGACAGTTTGTGATATGAAGGAAGATAATGTCAACAAGAATGCAAACTTGCCACATGATGTGAAAGTTATCACAGTACCTTTTCCAGGATGGTTGTTGCCATTGCCAGACTCCACAATTGGTGTACCCATCATGTTGTTTGCCCCTGTGGTATCCGCTGATTGCCTCTGACACTGCCGGTGATAGCCGCTGTGGTTGCCGCTGGAGTTGCCGCTGACTGCCGCAGTGGTTGCCGCTATGGTTGTCACTGATTGCCGGCGTGGTTGCCGACATTGATGCCGCTAATTGCCTGTGTGGTTGTCACTGGTTACCGCTGTCCTTGCCGCTGGTCGCTGCTGTGGTTGCCGCTGAGGGTCGTTGTGCTTGCCGCTGATTGCTGCTGTATTTGCCTCTGATTGCCACTGTGGGTACCGCTGATTGCCGCTGTGGTTACCGCCGTGTCTATGCTGACTGTTGCTGTGGTTGCCGCTGATTGCCGCTGTGCTTGCCGCTGATTGCTGCATTTGGTTGCCACTGATTGCCGCTGTGGTTGCCGCTGATTGTCGCTTGGCTTGCCGCTGATTGCCGCAGTGGTTGCCGCTGTGGTTGCCGCTGATTGCGGTTGTGGTTGCTGCTGATTACCGCTGTAGTTGCTGCTGATTGCCAGCGTGGTTTCCGACGTTGATGCCACTAATGGCCGCTATGGTTGCCACTGATTGCCGCTGTGCTTGCCGCTGATTGCCGCTGTGGTTTCCGCTGATTGTCAATGTGGTTGCCGTTGTGTTGCCGCTGATTGCCGCTGTGGTTGCCGCTGATTGTTACTGTCCTTATCGCTGATTGCCGCAGCGGTTGTCACTGATTGCCGCTGTATTTGCCATTGTGGTTACTGCAGTGGTTGCCGCTGTGGTTTCTGCTGACTGCCACTGTGGTTGCCGCTGATTGCCATTGTGATTGCCACTGATTGCCGCTGTGGTTGCCACGGTGGTTGCTGCTGATTGTAGATGTGGTTGCTTCTGATGGCCGCGGATTGACGTTGTGGTTGTCGCTGTATGCCGCTATGGTTGCTACTGTGGTTACTTCTGTGCTTGACACAATGTTTCCTGCAGATTGCCACTTCGGTTGCTACTGGTTGCTGCTGTGCTTGCCGCTGATTGCTGCTGTGGTTGCCGCTGTTTGTCTCTGTGGTTGCCGCTGATGGTTGTTTTGCCATGACTGTTGTCAAACATCGTGTAGTAAGGATGGTAGACGTCGCCTGTTCTGATGGACGTGCTAGAGGTGTTTCAGCAGTATCGTGGTCTAGTTCGATTACCTCTCCTGCGAGTCTTGAAGTGGCGATATCATACGACCGACAGGAACTAACATTGCTTCCCAGGGCAACTCTAGTTGCTGCCCGAGAAAGGGTTGGTCTACTGTCCAGTACGGAAGTTGCGGGTCGTGTTCGACGCCGTGGTTGGATTGTCGTGTGTACAAAACGCACAGTTTGTGCCCAATTGATGCAGTTGTAGAAGGTTGACGTCCGATCATAACTGAGGTTTTGTCATATGCAGCATCAAAACATGCAAATTGGTGTTCATGTCTATGGTTGGAAACATCATATCATATTGATACTGATCAGCATCATTGACTGGTAGTGTGAAATAGTTTTTGCAAAATGAAGCATTCAGCACAACATTTCTTATTCAGATTCATTTATGGGGTGTCTTGTTACATGGTTCACGTTGCAACCAATGATTTCGAACTGAATGTCCGATAAACGTTGGAAGTTTCATTTATGGTGACTATACAACCATTCTTTGCTCCATGCAACCTCGATTTCCGTTAATTGGATTGTTTGCAGAAACTGTGCTCCGTACAACGACGTACAGTGTTCCATTAAGTGCAACAAAGAGGATGTCAACCTAAATACATATCTTCAAATGTGTAGAACCATGCAACCAAAGCGTTCAACCCACAGGACTTATAGGTCAGATAGGTTTGCTAGTCGATTTTACAGTGGCAAGCGTGGAGGGATAAATGTTTTGATTTTCAACGAAATAAATAAGGCAACACATCCACAACCACTTGCTGATTGGACAAAGACTCGGCAAAAATGTCTGGCGTTTGGATACCCTAATCCACGGTTACTGGACCAATTACAGCGCGCCGAGTACATTGGTCGTCTATCGTCTCCTGTTTTCCGGAGGCCTGCCTCCAACCTTTGCATGACTGCATGTTTCTTGTCTCTAAAACAAATGACCTGGGTCTTGGATCAAGTTCACATGGCTTTTCATCTAGAATACAACGGACATATCAAGACATGTTGCTGAGGTCAACATGAGGATGTTATCACTGCCTCAACCGGCGGCCTCCCTGACAGCTTGCAATGCCACTTCATGAGAGGCTGCTTCAGGAAACGTAGCCAAGAAGTCAGAGGCTTGTGAGACTATTGGTCTTCTTATTTACAAGATTTTAATGTTGCAAGGAAGTTGACCTCGCCATGTCAAAATTTCAATATGGTTTGCAATAGTTTTGTTGAAACTTCTGGTAACTGGCCGAACAAGTCTGAACATACGGAACACCAGAGGTCAGGGCAGTTTGCGTAAATGCACTCAGCCGCATGGCATAAACATCCGGAGTTCTACACATGGCATGCCATGAATGTGATTAGAAAACAGAAATGCTCATGCACGAAGTTTAATTACTTGCATACCTGAGGGAGGTAACACTTTCCTCCTTTTTTAGCTGTGAAATCTTGGCGTGTCGCTAGACATAGGTCACTTTCAGATAAAACAACAACTGATTTGTTGACAATTTCCCATAGGTTGCCCCAGCTATTGTGCCATGTGTCGTTGCCCTGCCAGTTGACATGATACTTTGTGACTTTTCCTTGTTGAAGAAGTCCAAGAATGTCTTTGCACTTGTACTCTGTGCTCATGCTACTTCCATGGATGGTGGAAGATGCACCTCTCTTCTATGGAAGTGCTTGCTTGGGTCCCAGTAGATTTTGAGTCAGCTGATGTAGAACACTAGATGGATAGCCATGCTCTCAAGGAGGCCGAGCTTTGTGATTATGGGTTTCTGCATCTCCTCGATTGCGAGAGGTCCCAACCACTGAGGTTTGAGCTTCGTGTAGTCCCGTCCTTGCAACTTCACATTCGCCAAACTACATACGAAATGATTGTAGATGTGGAAATCTGTGGCCATCTGATGCTAATCGGTCGCTCACTTCATTGCTTATGAGTCATTGTGAGTGTGAGGTGAGTATTGTCTAAAATTCTTTGGAAATCTTGCAACAGGATTGTCGAACATTTGCCCCTCCACATCCCCAAGTGCGGCGCTGGGAGGCATCCACAAGCCGCCAGAGAGAGGAGATTCTTGCAGTTGGATCTAGAGGCTCGAGGATTGCTCGGATCCTAGAAATGGAGCATTGCCCCTGAAATTTGACAAGTCGATGAATCCGGTGGAAGGAGTTTAACCAGAATCGGACAAGTAACAAGGGAGATATGGGCTTCCAAAGTTGGGGTGTGCACGGTGGCTGGGGAAGTCAGTCCTGGTTCGACTGCCGGTGAAAATCGACCGGAACAAGTAACAAATGTCCATCTGGGGATTTTGCCCCGGAAGACTGCCGAGGCGTCCGGTGGATAATATCCACCGGATCCAATAGTACAGGTGGCTACTGAAGGACTTAGCCAAAATCCTGGGTCGGAGTCCGAAACTAGGTAGTACGTTTGGTTACTCGGGGACTTTGTCAAAATTCCGACTGCAGGTCTGCGGACAGGTTTCAACCACATTAGCCCCCATTACCAAAATCGATAATTAATTCATCAAAACACACCCCAAAGGTACAAGGGACATTGCCACGATGTGTAAGGACAAATGTGCCTCCGGAAAGGCGTTTTGATGGGTCCTTGATGTGTGAGGGTGCCTCGCCAGGTGACATGGTGCGCGCCGCCGACTGAGCGGCTGGATTAGGGTGCCGCACTTTGGCTGACGTAGCTGGAGCTCCAGTGATCCAAATCGTACGTGGTTTGGTATGTTGGGAGGCTTGTGACTAGCCTAGAACTCGTCAGTTCATGTCCATATTCAAAAACTAATGCTAAAGTACATTATTCCCTTTGCGAAAGTGACTATCTCCCAACTCCCTTCCACTCCCAGAAACATTGCGTGAGGCGACCAGAAAGCTCACGCTTGGACTCAGGACCCTCGCTCAAAACAAAGCCGTGAAAACAAGTGTAGACCCTTCATGTCATGTTGGAACTGCCACCACCCGGGAGCCAGTTTCTGACAAGGATGCCAACTGCTGGAATGTTGAACTCTGCAAACATGCCAGAGGTGTAAGTAATTTTCCAAAAACTACCTTGAAGGAAACTTTTCCAGTTGCTGCGTGGATCACCAAATTTTATGCGAGCTCGTTGGTCGGTAACTTGACTGACTCGTCAGTGCCATGTGGCCCACAAAAACGTTCAAAGTAGTTATTTGAGTGTCTCATTGGTGCACTTAGTTTACCCATCAATATGGGGATGGAAGACCGTTGATAGCTAAATCCAACTTCTATAGCAAGTCATTAGTTCTCACCAAAATCTACTTGTCAACCTTCCATTTCTATCACTTGTGATGGAGTAACGGAGGCCATGTAGTCGGACGACGTTGTTAAGGAACAAGTATGTCATTCCATCAACAGTGGAAGTTATTATCGGTGTGAAGTGTGAAATCTTCAAGACTGGTCGACCCGTCTCGTGGGATGGGAAAACCCGTCACAAATTCCATGAAGATGTCCAACCATGACCCTTTGGGTACTGGTAGCGGTTGAAGCAAACCCGGATGTCTGGTCTGTCTCTGTTAGGAATAGGACTTCGTGAGTTGCACATTTTTTCACTTGCAACTTGCTGAACTCAGTTCCCTGTCCGTAGCAACTTGCAGACATATGCATCCTTCAGTTCTACTTTAGGCTTTAGCTTGAGAGCTTTCCTGATACCATCCCAGTCTCCAGTGAGGCAGTTGAGTAGAAAGGTCAAGACAACTGGCTCAGAGATAGGTCTGTCTGTAATGGCAAGTTGGTCGTCGAGCAATTTTACCTTGTTGATGTAGTCCTCAGTTTCACTGATTTATTGAGGCTTATGTGTAAGAGCTTGGTTCGGAGATGAGACTTGAAAGTGGAGTCACCTGAAACGCAGGTGCGTAGAAGATAGGACTACGCATGTTTGGCTAGCTCAGCTACTGCCTTGTACATGCGAATGGCTTGCTGAATGCGAGGGTCTAGCTGGTTCTCAAGCACCATGAACGCAGCTTGTTTGAAGTACTTGAACTCTGACACAATTTGTGGTGGATATTCAAGGGGTGGAGGGACGTAATAGCCAGAGTAGAACTTCCAGATGTTGTGTACTATGGCCACTCGTTTGAACTAATGGGCCCAGTACGGGAAGTTATCGCCATCGAACTGGTCAATCTCGATCTTGTGCAGATGCAGAAATTATGATGCCTCCGGCACAATGTCATCTAGCCCCTGGTACTTGACAGCTTGTGTTGGAAAAGTTGGGTTCATTGTGTGACACTACTACATCTTCACTACTACGAGTTGCGCCTGAAATACAGCCTACACTGTTGGATGTGGTTGTCCCATGAAAATTTGAGGCATTGGTGCTTGAGGAGACAGCTGAAATGGTGTCATCATGGGCTTGCCCAATGGAGCCTATGGCTGATGGGCTGGAGACTATTGCTGCACTCCCCCTTGTGCAGATGCAACTAGTGGCACCTGTGGGGGAATGACAAACTGATGTATGACTGGTGGAGGGATGGCCAGAGGCGGGTGTACTGGTGATGCTTAAGAAGCTTGCTGGGCATGATTGAAATACTGCAGGTGCTGCTGTTGCTGCAGTTGCTATTGCTACAGTTGTAGCTGATTTTGCCACTATAGCCATGTCATTTTCTGATGAAGCTGATTCATCTAAGCATTAAGTTGTTAAAAATGTGCCCCTGCCATGGATGCCGTTTGCCGTTTTCCTGGTTCGACCACTGGGAAGTGGCTGGATGTATGATCTGATTGCCGATTTGGACTCCCTGGATTTGACCATGTGGTTTTGAGCTTTCAGTTGCTCGATTTGGCTGAGAATTCAGTAAGTTAGCCCCATCCAAAGTTCGGGTGGTAGGTGGATGGAGTCTGAGTTCCGTCATTTGTGACGGGATAATTCCACCACCAGTGGTCCAAGTTCGACTTCAATGAGCTCCAAAGGCACATGGGCCATAAATGAAGGGACGTGGGAGGTCTGCTGGACCAGGGCGAGCCTCCCCCCACGTTGGAGGACCAGGAAGGGCGCTTTGACAGGCCACCGTCGAAGCGCCTCCAGTCACTCCCGTTCGTGGGCATGGTGGACAGCTCCACCATGGGTTACTCCAACGGCCGTAGAAGGGGCTCTACTGCTCCGTTTTGGGTGTGGTTGGATGCGTTGGAATGCTCTGATCACAGGCTATAAGAATTTGATGTAATCTTATCAAAATAACTAGCCATTAACGGTCTTCAGCCGTTCTTAGTTTCCGTAACCTGCTTTCTGCCAGCATTCTGCTCCCTTGGTGCTGTGGTGACCCAAAGCACACACCTCCCCTGGACGTCTCTTTGCACTAAACAGCCGTGAACAATTGTGGTGGATCAGAGCACGCCAGGACAGATTCGTGACAAAGGGTCATGGGCCCACATCCCTGACCTACCTACCAAGAAGTTCACAGCTTCCGCAACGCACGGGTGCATCATCCTGGACGAGCTCACCGTCGCAATTTGAGACTGTCCGTAGCAGAAGTTCAACGTGGAGCAGAAGATGGAGTCCTCTCCCATCCAAAAATACATGGGTGGCCCTGGGTTTAGGCTGTGGCGGCGAAATTTTTAGATTCACCTCGCACACAAGGGACTGCTGGAGCTTATGAAGGGCAAGGAGGTTCAAGGTGCGAGTGCAACGGACGAGGAGAAGATGGCCTTCACTAAGAAGAACACGGAGGCACTGATGCTCCTATTGGCGGCGCTGCACGAATCTCAATGGGGCAAAATCCATGGCTAAGCTTTGGCGGCAGACGCGTGGAAGAAGCTCTACTCCATCCACTAATCAGCATCCCTAGCCAACAAGATCTTTGCAATGAATCTACTCTTGACAGCGAGGATCAAGGAGGGTGAGGACGTTATTTGCGCCATGCAACAGATCGAGTCTCTTATCTCATAATGCAATGATGTGGGGTGGAAGATTGACACGAAGATGCAGGCGATGACACTCCTCATGGCTCTAACCGACAGTTGGAGCCGTCTCATCACCGTATTAGGAGGTTGGGAGGAGGATAAACTCACCTACGGTGCAGTCGCTGAGTACATCCACAATGAGGTGCATCATCGCAGCGGTGGCGAGACCTCGTCATCCTCAACAGCCCTGGTCATTAAAACACAGGGTGGCAGTAGCAGTGGCAAGCGAGGCAGTGGTAAGGGCGGCGGCAAGAAGGGCGCCAAGAAGGGTGCATGCCATACTAATAGCAAGGAGGGCCATTGGGCCAAGGAGTGTCCGGAGGAGGCGCAGGCTGGAGGCAAAGGCGCCAAAGGCAAGAAGGCGCTCCTCAACGGCACGAAGAACCAAGACCTGAAAGGTGTCAACCGGTGGTGCCTTGACTCAGATGCGGAGGAGCATACCCAAGTCGAGAAGGTGGGGTTCATCAACTACACCACGTTTGCCAAGTCCATGGTGGTCGCTAAGGACAAGGTCGAACCGGCGGCTGGCCAAGGTGACGTGGACGTGGAGGTGGTGGTTGGTGGTAAAAGGGTGCAGCGTGTCATTCAAAAAGCGCAACATGTCCCCGACCTGGCTGACATTTTGAGTGTGAGCCGCTTGACAGACAAGAGATATGAAGTGCCCTTCTGCAGGAAAGGTGCAGTCATGCGGATGTATGGTGGCGGCGAGGTCGTGCTCGAGGCAAAGCGCAAGGAAGGCCTCTTCATTGTTGAGACCAATGTCATCCCCTCGCCAGTAGACGCAGCAGACCCACAAGCATGCATCGTCAACCTCGCTAAAGTCGGGGGAGCAGAAATCCGGTTGGGGTATTGGCAGCTGGGGCATTTGTCGCCCAAAGTCGTGCAGGAGATGGCGAAGCGTGACATGGTTCGCGGCCTCAACATCACAGGTGCAGCAAACACAGCAGCAAATTCTGTGCAGCACAAGTGCGAGCCTTGCATTGTGGGCAAGGCAAAGCGCAAGTTGTTTGAAGACAGACAGCGGCGGGCTAAGAACCTGCTCGAGGTCGTGCACAGTGATGTGTGCGGGCCGATCAAGATTTCCTCCATTGGGGGCGCGCGGCACTTCGTCACCTTCATTGTTGATTACAGCAGAAAACTCTACGTCTACTTTTTGAAGTGGAAAAGCAAGGTGCTGGATCGGCTCCAGAAGTATGTCGCAGTGGTGGAGAGGCAGACTCACCGTAAGGTTAGAGCGGTATGTAGCGACAATGGCGGCGAGTACGTGGGCTGCAGAGGGTGGCTGAAGGAGTAGAAAATTGAGTTGCAGCTGACCACTCCGTACAGGCCTCAATCTAATGGCGTGGTGGAGCGCGCTAACGAGACGCTACTCACCATGGTGCAGACGTGGAATGCTCGTGGACGTCAAGTTTCCACAGAGCCTGTGGGCGAAGGCCTTTGAGTACGGCGTGAAACATCACCAACCTCATCCCAATGGCAGTGCTGAAGGAGAAGGTCGGCTGGAAGACGCCGCAGGAGGTGTTGAGAGGACGTAAACCAAGCATGGCGCAGCTGAAGGCATTCGGGTGCAAGGCGCACGCGTTGGTGCAGGACGCACAAGGAAAAGACTCTAAACTGGACTCGCGTGCAAAGGCGTACGTATTTGTTGAGCAGAAAGGTAGTCTTTGTTAATGGCGAGAAAGGACATCCGCCAATGATCGAGCGACCCATGATGAAATGGCAGAAAGGGAGGAAGAAGTAAAGGCAACTGCAATATTTACAAAACGTCGTACGCAGCCAATATAACTGGACGTATCCAAATGATACCTGCAATATGGGGCACTAGCGTGACTCATCCATGTGGAAACAGGGGAAGTGAGACGATCATAACAGTAGACATGACAATTCGGATCTCACCGGAATTGACACCTTATAAGCTCGCAGTCATTCTGAGGGTTTGTGTCCCTTGTCAAGGAGTTTGAATGGGTTTTTCTAAACGAATTGCCTCCAGAGTTAGCATAGCGTCGATCGCCAAATAGACCTGAACTCAGACAACAGATCAACAGTCAAGGGGACCTATTGGATGAGCGATCACGAGCTGAAAAAACTAAAAGAAACAGTTGGAATATATGCTCATTAATGGGTTTATTCGGCAATCCACGTCACATTAATTAGTACCTGTACTTTTTGTGAAAAAAAAAAGAGCGGCAAGATGCAGACGTACGTGGATTACTAAACATTGAATGACATAACCATCAAGAGTTGTTATCCTATTTCTCATGTACAACAACTATCATTATATCTGCGTATTTGATAAGTATTTAAAAATAATGTTTTGCACCAAGTACGGGCACTTCGAGATCATGGTCATACCGTTTGGACTCACAAATGCAGTTGTAACATTCATGGTGGCAATGAAAAATATTTCCTTGCCATACCTCCATGCCTTTGTTGTCATGTATCTCGACAAAATGTTGGTGTACAGCCACACCCCGGAGGAGCACGATGGACATCTCCGGAAGGTTCTTAACATTTTACAAAGAGAGAAACTTTACAAAAAATCTTGAAGTTCAAATTTGGTCACCACTGGGTCGAGTTTTTGGGCCATATCATCAGCAGCAGATGTTTCACCATGGACCCAAAGAAATGGAGGCAGTCACTGATTGGCCGCTGCCGACCAACGTTTGGGACATGCATGTGCCTTTTAGATTCTTCAATTAGTACCGTCACTTTGAAAAAGGACTATGCTCGGGTGTCAGCACCTCTCTCTCCCCTCACACATGAAACTATCGAGTGGAGTTTGGGGGGGGGGCTACAAAAACAAATCCAGCGGATACACTAGGTCGGAAACCAATATTGATGGCCAAGATTAGCATGTTACTTGTCAAATGAGATCCGTACCTGATGAGTGTGTTTGCAAAAGGTTACAAGGACTTGGGCGGGTACGAAAAAACCAAGTTCTACTTTGATGATCCCTTCTTGAAATCGTGATTCACTTGTCAAGTTTGTGTGCCACCAAATGAGGAGTTACGGTGGATGTTATTAGAGGAATGCCACGACACCGGTCCAAGTGGACACTTCAGCAAAGACAAGACACTGAAAAGCTGGCAAAGAATTACTGGTAGGACCGCATGTAGAACGACGTGCAAGCATTATGCAAATCGTGCGACACCTTTTCGTGACAAAAATCTTGTTTCACAAGGCCATCGAGAGAACTCCAATCACTCTCTCTTCCAAAGGATCCATGGATGGACATCAGCATGAAATTCATGACAGGACTGCATGTCACTCCAAAGGGATATGACGCCAGGCTCGTGGTGGTGGAGAGGTTTTCCAAAATGTCACATTTCATCCCAACCATGACCACCATCACCGTCAAAGGAACGACACGGGTGTTTCTCACTCAGATATTGCAGCTACTCGTAGTGCCATGTACCATTATCAGTGACACTTCACAAGCCGCTTTTTGTACAAGCTTATAACATGTTATGATAGTCGGATCTAGATATCAACGGCATCCCCCCCCCTCAAATTGATGGGTAGACTGAGCAGACCAATGAAACGATCAAACAAATCCTTTTCACTTTATGCAAGCCCCGTGGCATTGATTGGGCTACAAAACTGCCAAATGCCAAAGTCGCGTACAACACAACCAATTACACCGCATCGGGTAAATTTTTGTTCAAACAACGGAAAATTCCGCTGGAATTCCATGGAATTGATTGGTTTAGGGCAAACTTCTAGCCACACCGGCGGGACTACAAAGTCAGAGAAGTATCTTTGCGGTTGACATCCACCACTAGGACTTCTTCTACATCTTGGGAAAAAAATGCCAGATCCTCACGAAGACGCAAGCAACAACGAAGCAAACAATAGACCGACATTGTAGTGACGACATATTCAGTACTGGCGATCGCGTCCTACTCAGCTTGATGAACACCAAGCTACATGGTCAAGACCTTACAAAATTCAAACTTCAGTGGTTGGATTGTTTGTGCATGAAACCCCCAGTTGTTGCTTGACTTTGCCTTTCAGATTGCATGGTGATCTATCTGGTCTTCCATGTCAGAAAGCTTAAGCACTACTGTGACCCCAATGAGAGATTCCCCAGTGGGGATGTTGCTCATCCGCCTCCAATTTAGGTGGACACGAACACTGAGTATGTGATCGAGCATTGACACCGTGGAAAAATAACCAAGTATCTAGTCAAGTGACATGACTGCGGCACCAGGCACAATAGCTGTGATCCCTACGACAACCTCCGAGACAACAATTATCTGATTGACGGCTGCTACTTGTGTCACAAGCCTACGTCTACTAACACGCTGGGACGTCGCGACTAAAAGGGGGAGATGTGTTATGTCCCAGACATACACGAGTTACTAAACTCCGCGAGTGCGCTGCTTTTTCTATCCTTCAAATTATGGCCCACCGCGCATCCACCGCAAGAAACTCCGTCGTTTTACCAAGAGCATTTTGGCCACCTGCCACGACTTCCAGTGTTTTGTTCCCGCATGTTCTGACACGTTCAACCACTTTCTAGAATGGTCCAAAAGAATTGTAGCGATCCGTATTGATGTCTTGATACTATTCAGCCAACTTCTTGACGGTGCTAGACTTTTATGAAGTCACACATCGACATTCTCGAAACCACACGACTTATGCACAGAGTTTCTTAAAATGACCACTCACGACGTGATATTGCACGCATCGCTCGACTCAAGCATCCACGACCAAATGTGAACCTCATTATGTTTCTCACTACTGCACATATGCGCTCAACATGTCAGACACTTGTCATCAAAGTGCACTTATGGTAACTAAAAATTATTCAAATTTCCCAATCCCTCTAAAGCAAGATCCTTACATCTTCCATTTCAATAAAAATGGCCCCTGACAAGAGGAAAAGATGATTGACGAGTGGAATATTCTTTGTATTCAATTTTGGGTTTTGGAAATCCCCCATGGTCAAATCACAACCTATCACTCGTACGCCCTCTCTTGGCATGGCTTGTAGTTCGTCCAATCTGATTAATTAAATCTGAAAAAATATTAGTAGACTAGGCATCAACGTGGATAGTTTGTACTTGTTGCAGATACCCTATTACTATTTGCCTCCATCTTAGTTAAAAAAATATCGTTTTCAAAGGTGAGACTTCCCGTCAAGAGTGGGGCCAAAACAGGCATTTGGGATAGTTCTATCATTTTGTTTTTCTGAAAAATGGTCTACCGGATACGGCATAGTGCGTCCTGTCAACCGGCCTGAGGCAAACGGACTAGAAAACAGGGCCGACACAATAGCACCTGCCGTCCGCTCCTAGCATTTCAGCTAGGAGAAGATATCACCCTCAGGATCACGGTTCCACACTGAGCAGTTCCTAGGCAATCACTTGCTAGCAACTGTGTCCACTTAACACTTGGTCACTTTCGCGCGAGGTGCTAGTCAAAGACTAACTCCTGGGGCTTAGACCAACCAGTGTCTTCTTTATACTGTTCCTTAGTTGGACAACTCTGTGAGGAGCATCTAAGGCCAGATTGTGTAATTAGAATGAGGAATGAGCCTGGTACATATAGTCCTAGGCCTGGCTTCTAAGGTGTGTGGGCAGTGACACTTTTGGGGTGGTCACTCCAAACCACCTCACCAGTCCGCCAATTGGCGCATCCACTGACCGCCAAGTGGCGCACTCTCCTCATGCATGGAGAAATGTCTAAGAAACTTCCCCTGTGCTAGAAGGTCAAAAAACCTCCTGCGCACATCAAGGCTCGATCGCAGGACCTGTTGTCCCTAAGTCCAACATGCTATCCGTTGCGCTACACTTCTGGTGTCTCGCTTGGACTTGCACCACGAACAAGGTTTGGGGGACTTACTCCAAGGGAGCAGTGCATGCCCAACCTGTCCGTCAACCCATAGCAGTGGCCATGGGGCATAGAAGAACAACA
>SZWC01002026.1:18247-30345 GCA_023375785.1 Penium margaritaceum | reverse complement strand
GTCTATGCCACAGATCAGCGTCTTCGTCTTTTGCAGCAGAGGATGCTTTTTCAGTTTTCGTTGGTGTGCTCTCCTGCGTGGGTGTCGAGACCACTGCCTCCGCTGCACCCGCATGGCCCTCCTTTTCCGAGCTCTTTGCTGCCGTTGTCTGCAGTACGTAGAGTCCGTCAACCCGTGGAACCTGTGCCACGAGATCTTTGTTGGCGTAGAGGACCTTGATGTCTTCGTTCCTGGCGATGACCGCCTTCTTCTGCGTGAACACCACCGTCATGTCGTTGTCCGTTATTTTTGACACGGACAGAAGGTTTGCCGCAAAGGAGGGCATGTAGACCACGTCACGTAGCCGTAGATCCTTCTCCGCACCATTGAGGCTGATGCTTACCAGCTTGTCACCCACGCCCTTTGCGTTCACGACGCTACCGTTTGCGCATCTGAACCGCCGATCGGTGGGGCCGATGGAGACAAATCCAGCTTGGTCGTTGCTAGAGTGATGATCGGTGCCGGAGTCAAGCCCAAAAGCTCCTGGCCTGAGCAGCGCCCCTCCTTTTTCTGGAGGCGTGCTCTGTGCCATCATGTTGGTAGCTTCTTTGCCACCCTTTTTGTTGCCTTTGTTCCCACCACTTCCGCTGTCTTCCTTCTTTGGCGATCTGCACTCTCTTGCCCAGTGCCCAGGTTTGCCGCAGTTGTGGCAGTTACCCTGTCGCTTGGGAGCCTTGCCGCCATTGTTGCCTCCGCCACCAGCGCTTCCGCTGCTGCCTTTCTGACCAGAGGCTCACCCATTGCTCCCGCGGCCACCGTAGCGTGCGGCATAGGCTGAGAAATTAGCCTCACTTCCGCTGCGGTGCATGGCCTCGTTTCGCACGTACTCAGACACTGCCGTGTACGTCAGGTCGTCCTCCTTCCAGCCGCCCATGACGGTGATCATCGGCCTCCAGCTCTCCGGTAGCGCCATGAGGAGAATCATGGCTTGCATGTTCTCGTCAAGGTCCCAGTTCATCTGGCGAGCCTCGCCAAGGAGTCCTTCAAACTCCTGTAGGAAATCGGGGATTGATTCGCCCTCATTCACCCGCATGCTGATCAGCCGTTGTAGGATGAATAATCTGTTCGCAAGGGAGGTGGATTGGTGCACGCGCTTGAGCTTGTCGTAAGCTTCGGAAGCCAGCGTGTACCCGGCAATGATGGGAACATACTTCTTAGCAATCGCGTTGCTGAGGAATGACATGGCAATGTCATTTCNAACTGCCATCTCCAAAGGGGGAAGTCAATCCCCTCAAAAATGGGGATTCCTCCCAAGGGTCCAAGACCTTGCGGCAGTGACATAGCACTCACATTTGCTCCAGTGGTCTACCCTGTGGTAGCCACTGTTGAGTTTGAGGACTGCCTTGCGGCAGTCCCCACTCCTCCTGATGGGTCAACCATTTTTGTTGCCCTTATCTGCTTCCCACGTCTCTGCTGTGTTGAGGCTGATGTAGGNTAACTCCTGGGGCTTAGACCAACCAGTGTCTTCTTTATACTGTTCCTTAGTTGGACAACTCTGTGAGGAGCATCTAAGGCCAGATTGTGTAATTAGAATGAGGAATGAGCCTGGTACATATAGTCCTAGGCCTGGCTTCTAAGGTGTGTGGGCAGTGACACTTTTGGGGTGGTCACTCCAAACCACCTCACCAGTCCGCCAATTGGCTCATCCACTGACCGCCAAGTGGCGCACTCTCCTCATGCATGGAGAAATGTCTAAGAAACTTCCCCTGTGCTAGAAGGTCAAAAAACCTCCTGCGCACATCAAGGCTCGATCGCAGGACCTGTTTTCCCTAAGTCCAACATGCTATCCGTTGCGCTATACTTCTGGTGTCTCGCTTGGACTTGCACCACGAACAAGGTTTGGGGGACTTACTCCAAGGGAGCAGTGCATGCCCAACCTGTCCGTCAACCCATAGCAGTGGCCATGGGGCATAGAAGAACAACACGTCCTTGCGGCACGCAAACTGTTATGCTGAGCGGAACGTGGGTGGTTCACACGGATGAGGTACAGAGTAGTAGACAATTCGAGAGATTGGGACAAGTGGATAATTTGTACTACGTTGTAGGTGTACTCCGATGACAAGTATCAACTAAATTGAGCACATATGTACAATCATAATGAAGCGTATGATGGGTCTTCGGTTCTCGAACCGAGCAACGCGTGCGAGGTCGCATCATGAGTAGTCACTTCGACAAGCCTTGCCGAGAAGTCAGGGGGCTTTGAGAGGGTTGAGAAGTGGTTTTATAAAAATCCTGCACCATCAAGAAGTCAACCAAATAGTATTGTAACATCATTTTGGTCCGCAAAGTTTCTGTTGACCATTCTAGAAAGTGGTTGAAGTTGTCAAATTCTCAGAGAATGGAATACTAGAGGTCCGGACAGGTCGCCGGAATGCCCTCGGCTGAACAGCATAAAAATCTTGTGGTCGGCGCGCAGTTGGCCAGAAAGGACAGATATACCCAATCGCAGTCTTTAGGGACTCATGTACGTCTCGGATGTAACGCCCCCCCCCCACCCCCCCTTAGCCGCGACGTCCCAGTGCGTATGCAAATGTAGGTCGGTAGTGATAGTAGTAGCCATCAATCAGGTAATTGATGTCTTGGAGGTTGTCGTAAGGCTCCCAGCTGTTATGTGCGGTATCGTAGCCATGCCCCTTGACCAGATACTAGGTCATTTTTCCATGGTGTCGATGTCCAAATATTTCTTCAATCACGTACTATGTTTCCTCGTCGACTTGAAGAGGAGGCACAGATGTGATGTCTCGTCTAGGGACGCTCTCGCTAGGTTCCTAGTAGTTCTTGAGATGATGCGGAAGATAGGGTGGATCGCCATACTTTCAGGCAGGTGAAGTCGAGCGGCGACAGGGGTTTGTATTTTCTAAATTTGAAATGGTTCCAAATTTGAACACATCATCGTTGCGATGTCAATCTGCTGCTTGCTTCATCGCTGTTCGTTTCTTTGTGAGGGTTTGGCAACTTTCTTCCCAAATGTGGGGAAATCCTCTTGGTGGATGTCAACCGCAAGAAATTGCGGTAGACATCCACCAACAGGATGGAAGTTGAAATGGCTCTGGCTTTGAAATTTTGCCTATTTTGGGAAGTTTGCCGTAGACCACCTCGAACGGAGTCTCATCATTGCAGTGGAAGTTGTGGAAGTTGTGTATGCATGTTTGGTGGTCAGCAATTTTGCTGTCCAATCTATGTGCGGCTCGCATAATGTGTGAAGAAGATGTTCTAGCGTCTGATTGGTCCGCTCGGTCTGCCCGTCCGTTTTAGGGTGGAACACCTTCAATCACAGGATCTGACTGCCGTAACACCTCATCAATTTACACCAGAAGCATCTAGTAAAATCGGTCTTCTCTATCGCTGATGATGGTACATGGCACACCGTATAGTCATAAGATCTGGTTTAAGAATAGGCGCGCTGTTTCCTCCGCGGTGATGATGGTCATTGTCGGGGTGAAGTGTGACATTTTCAGATATCTGACTTCTACAGTGATGGAATCATAGCCCTCGGGAGTGACGGGCTATCCCGTTATGAGGCCATGCTGATGTCGATCCATGGATCCGTCAGACTAGGGAGAGGTTGGAGTAATCCTGGCGGTTTTGTTGACGAGATTTTTGCCGCTGCCAGTTGTCGCACATTATGAAAAAGGCTATCACATTGGTCTACATTTTATCCCACCGGTAATACTTCACAAGCTTCTTGAGCATCTTGTGCTTGCCGAAGTGTCCACCTGGACCGGTGTCGTGGTACTCCTCCAATAACATTCGGCAGAGCTCCTCATTTGGTTGTACATCAACCTGGTAAGTGAACTGCCATTGCACGTAGGGTTCATCAAACCAAAACTTGGTCTTGCTGTACCCACCAAACTTCTCGTAACCCTTCATGAACAGCCTCGCAAGGTCCACGACTTTTTTGATAGCTAGCATGTTGATCTCAGCCATTAAGTCCGGTCACTGACTCAGAGCATCCACTAGATTTGTTTTTCCAGGTCGGTACTTAATGTCGTAGTCAAAGTTGGAATCAAGGAACTCCATCCATGGAGTGTGTCAACTACTCAGATTTGATGCAGTCTTGAGATATTTTAGTTCATGATGGTCAGTGTGGTTAATGCATCACCAACATTCCAAGTAGCACTGTCATGTCTTTAACGCATGCACGACTACGACCATTTCTTTCTTTTGCACCGCGTAGTTGATTTTCGATCCGTGTAATTTTTATGACATGCATCGACCAGTTTTTCTCCACCACCATTGCCTTGGAGGAGAACGGCTCTAATTGCTCCACCGGACAAGTCGGTGGCCATGATGTAGCCTTGTGTTAGATCATGCAATCATAGGGCTAGCGTCGAGGACAGAGCATTTCTCAAAGAGGTAAATGCTTCTTGTTTGCTGTTTCCCAACATCACTCGGTGGTTTTACGTGTGAGATTGGAGAGAGGCACTGACATCCAGGCATAATCCTTTACAAACTGATGGTAGTAAATTAAAAAACCTTAAAAAATGTGGACGTCCCAAAATGTGGTCGGCGTCGGCTAATGAACGACCGTATCCACTTCTTTTGGGTCCATAGTGATCCGTCAGCCGCCAAGGATGGGGCCCAAAAACTCGGTCAAGTGGTAACCAAAGACACACTTTGAGAGCTTTTCGTGAAATATCTCTCTTTGTAAAATCTCAGGCACTTCTTGGAGATGTCCATTGTCCTCTCCCGGCGTGGGGCTGTACACAAGGATATCATCAAGATACACAATAACAAAATCATCAAGGTTCGGGCAAAATATGTTATTCATCATCGCCATGAATGTTGTGGGGGTGTTTGTGAAGCCAAATGGCGTAACCGTGAACTCGAAGTGCTCACAAATGGTGTGGAATACTGTCTTCTCGATGTCCTTATCAGGTACACAGATTTGATGATAGATGATGGATAGGCTGATTTTGGTCAAAATTTGAGCCCTACGAAATTGGTCAAAACGTTTGTCTATCCTCGGAAGAGGGTAGCCGTTCTTGATGGTGATACCATACAATGCTCGGTAGTCCATGCACATCCGCACCTTTCCAATATCTAAATAATGAAATATACAAGTGCCACGTAGGGTGACATGGAGGTTTTGATGAACCATTGACCGAGCATCTCGTGAAGCTAATTCTTGAGTTTCTTTAGTTCTTCATCGCTCCTGCGATAGGTCACCTTCACCATTGATCTATTGCTCGGCTTGAGGTATATCTGGTGATTGATGGTTCACTACAGAGGCAGCTCTTGAGGTAGTTGTGGGGAAATACTCCTTTGAACTCCTCAACAAGTGGAACAAGCTCCTCCTAAAAGGCTGCGAACTTGTCAGGTGTCGAGGCTGATGTGGTTTCCTCTACAGCTGTGATTTCTTTTGCTTGAGCTTAACATCGCGGAAACCTATTCGCCATGTCTAGATATGGAGACTGACATTTTGCGGTTGATGCAGTTTCCTCTGTTGCATCAACCTGTGTTGCTTCCTGTGATCACCACTGTGGCTGGGGTCGCTCAACTAGAGGCAGGTGTCGCTTTGTGTCGTTCATGCTAATGTAGACAAATCCGCTGGTCCAGTCATACTATAGATTCTTCTGGTAGGGGAAATCTTGCCAGGGAATGATTTTGTGGTCACTCATTGGGAAAGTTCTCTTGACCTTTACATTGCACAAATCTTTGATTTGGAGTCAGAGAGGTTCACAAAGCCAAAAGGTTTATGTTCCTCCATCAATGGTTTGTCCTTCAAAAACCCTAACTTCGATCCACAGCTTCTGAACCTAGCTTCTGAACCATGTGGTTACTTACAAAATCGTGAGAAGCTCCTCCATCAATTAGTAAATGAGTAGTGCGATCGCTCGGCTATACTCTTAGCAGTACCGCCAGTTGGTCATCCTCGTACCCCTCGTCAAACTTTGTGATATCAGGAACCTTGGTCTGCGGTGATGTGAGCCGCTTGGATGGACAATCGGTCAGAGTAAATTTTTCTTGATCATTTATGAGTTTTGCTGTCTACTCCTTCCCTTTGCTGTTTTCCGACTCATCATTCTTTCTTTGCCACTTCCTCCCCATTTTGGCATGTTACTTCCGTTTCCGACAGTCACGTGAGATGTGTTTCGACTTCTCACAAGTTAAGTGGTGCCTTTGATCAAGTCGATTGACGGTGTCGATCTCCATAGGAGACGAGGTTTGCATCGGCTGTGACTTAATCTGCCATGATAAGAATTGTGGCCTTGGGGTTGCCAGCCGTTAGATTCCTGCACCTTAGTGTTGTAGTTGGCACTGTCAATGCAATCAAGTACTGTAATCATTCTCAAAAGGTCGTCTTGGATGTCAAATACGGGGATTTCTCGCTACGTAACTTGCTTGATGATTGTTTTAGCAGAAATAAAGTTCGTCGGGGGCGAGGTCGCTGCTGGTGATGATTTCACTAAACGTCGTGTTGTGCAATCTGCCACAATGGACGGCTGTCGTAGGTATTGAAGACTGCACCGTGCGTCGGAATTCTTGTTTATTTCTTCAAAGCGGACGAGAGTGGCCCGTGTAAAGTCATTCATTCTTTTGCCACGTCCAATTGATCTCCTTGAGCGGTAGAATGCCCGCGGTCGCCGACATGAGAGGGGTCGCGTGATTCATTGATCTGGCTCCGTCGGTCTCCTGCTGTTGTTGGATGGTCTTTAGATAAGACCACCAACTCAAAGCCGTTTTGCGCAAAAGCTAGGCCGCGAGGTCATTTTACTTTTTGTATTTGTTGGACCCAGCAACAGTAAACTACACCTTGAAACTCGTTAGCCACATCTTGTCTGTCTCTCCTTTTAAGTTCGCATGATCAAATGGTTTAGAGAGGGCTCGTCAAATTTGAGGTTCATTCAAGAGTTGGAGACTTCTCTTGATGAGCACTGCTTCCCGCGCACGCGAATACTGTCGTGTTACGTTGTTGGAGCAATTGGGAGTTAAGGCTCTTGAGTCCGGACAACTTCTGGTATACGTCTTTGTTCATGCGAGCTTGTCAGCCTGTGCCTCCAATCGTGTCAGGTGTCGACCAGGCGGGCAACAACAGGGGCAGATGATTCGCTGAAGTCGAGGGGATCCGTCACCAGGTTGGCCGTCATGGTCGTTGGTGTTTTGTCATTCGTCGCATAAGTCACCATCGATGTGTGGTTCGTCTAAGGAGCGTCATTGCTCGCATGATACTGATCCTCCATTGCCAGAGTCTCTGCCGGTTACTACTCCTTGTTGCCGGTTGCGCTCGCTCCATTCATCATCGTCGTTGTGAGGTCTGTGAACTTCTGAATGGTAGAGATACGCTGAAGTCTCATGCAAGGTTGTTGCCTGGTACTTAGTACATCCGCTGCCCCTCAAGCACCGCTGCTCTCTCCTACCATGTGATCCGACGAGTGGAACATAGGAGGTTCACAGGGATGAGGTGCGGAGTAGTAGACAATTCGAGGGATTGGAACACAAGGATAGTTTGTATTAAGTAGTAGGTGTATTTTGATGACATGTGTCGGATAAGTCAAGCACATATATATTATGACGAGAATCACAATGAGGCATATGTAGGTCTTTGGTGCTCGGGCCGAGCGATGTTTGCGAGGTTGCGCAGTGTGTGCTGGTTTTGAGAATAGAAAGATGCGGTTCTACAAACGGGAGGGTGGCCATATATCTAAAAAATTCTTGATAAAAACGAGGTATCCATGTTTGCACATTACTCATGCCATATCTAAGCTTGGAACATTTTTGCGCATTGATAGCGCCATAACCAGCAAGCATATAAGAACACGTTATATCCAAAACCACGCGCTATGTCAATGCTGCATGGCATCCACCGTCAACATGATGACGTTGACAGACATCGAAGAAAAAACACAAACCTCTCTATAGAGGGGGTTGTCAATTTTCCAATCGATATATTCAAAAGGTTTAAATAGGGGGTCCAGACTACCCCATGCGTTAAAAAGGAACCTGTAGGGAACTGCGATGGCGGGGCCCAACAGGTTGGGGTAGGATTTGAAAGTGGTTTACATGGATCAAAATTGGTTTGCTTCTCCGAAGAAAAATATTCAGGAAAAGCATTTTATCTTGACCGCGATCGAGCAATAAGCCCTTTTTTCTTTTCTTTTTTTGACTCACAAACCCCCATTCACGGATATAGGGTTTCATGTTTGCATGGGCTCCACCCGTGTAAACATAGAAAATCCTTAACAAATGCTGTTCGTTTGGTCGCAATTCTTGCGAAGGCGAGGGTGACACATCACCCTCCTCGCTTTGGTCGATCGGCGACTTACGTTACCGTCCGGGCACGGCCATCAATATGGATATGACGTTATTTTACTTTAACTTACTAAATACAGCTGGTTTAATGTTCAACTCGCCGATATCTCTGGCTTGAACACAAGCCAGAGATATTGGAAGTATTTCAGCTATTACGCCCTTTTATAAAACCTTAGCACCGTCGAGAAGCCGACCGGAAAGTATCAAAACTTTGATATGGTTTGCAATATTTCTGTCGACCATTAAAGAATGTGGTTACATGTTTCAGAATCTCCGGGAACAGAACACCGGAGGTCGGGGCAGGTGGCCAACATGCCATCGACCGAACAGAGTACAATTTAGAGGCGACGCGCAGTGGGCCATAAATGTAAGTATAGACATTTCCAGTCGTGGAGTTTAGAGACTCGTGTATGTCTAGGACTTGACACAAACCCGGCTCGTCGGGAAAGGTTGTCCTATTTTATTTTTGTGTGGAGTTTCAGAATCCACTGAATAGTTTGTAGTTGGTGGTTGCAAGGCGGGAATCGAGGCCGTCAACGGTGGCGAACGTGGCCAGAGTTGGCTGTGTACGTTGTAAGGACTCCATCAAGGTCACAACGCGTAAGCGACGTTGCAAAGGTTTTGGGACTTAGTTCATGTCAGCTAATTAGTTAAAGAGTGTTACGCCAAGCGGAACGTAGGTGGTTCATGGGGATGAGGTGCGGGACAAAAGACGATTTTAGTGTTTGGGACAAATAGGTAAATTTGTATTAAGTAGCAAGTGTACTTCCATAATAACTGCCGAGTGTGTCGAGTACATATGTGCAATGCCAAGAATGAGAATGAGGCATAAGTGGAGTCATTGGTGTTTGAGCGAAGCGACACGTACGAGGTCGTGCCATGAGTGGTGGATTCGAGAAGCTCCAACGAGAAGTCGGGGGGCTTCAAGAATATCATGACGCATCTTTATAAAAGTCGAGCGTCGTCGAGAAGTCAACCAAACCATATCAAAACATCGATATAATTCATGATACTTCTGTCCAACATTCTGAAAAGTGGTCGAGGTTGTCAGAAACTTCTGGAACGGAACACCGGAGGTCAGTGCAGTTGGACAAAATACCCTTGACCGAACATCATAAAATCCCTAAAGTCGTCGTGTAGTGGGCAATGGATGTAATGACAAAAATACCCACGCACGAGTTTTAGATACTCGTGAACATCAGGGACGTAACAATTCCCCTCGTTTTAGCCACGACACCCTGGCGCGCTAGCAGATGTAGGCCGGTGATGGCGAAAGTAACCTTCGATCAGATGATCGACGTCCCAGAGGTTGTCATAGGCTCCTAGCTGTTGTGCATGGTGTTGAAAATGTGGTTCCAATGTGGCCTGACCACGTCCTGAGATTCACAGATCTTTTGGGCAGCAGTCTTAGACGAAGTGTGCGCTTTCTGGTCGCCACACACTATGTGAGCAGGGTTCTGACGGAATTCAGCAACACCCAAAGTTCGAAGAGCTGGGGATCAATTTTGAGTGGATTACTGGACACGGACCACGTCAGCAAAGTTATACTGCTAGTCACAAGCGTTCTAACGCACCAAACCGCATGCGATTCGGACCACTGTAGTACCCGATACGCGATTCGGAGTGCATCATTGAGTCTCTGTCCCTGACAGAGCACTAGCGTGAGTGAGGGGCGCCCGAAGCGCCCTGGACCCCAATGAAGCATCAGACCGCCATTCCGAAGCGCACATGGCTCCAATGAACCATGGGATATTGCTTCTAGCATCCCCCAAGGGGCGCCTCGGCCATGGTGTGCGTGGTGGGAGTCGAACTGGTCACCGCCGGATCATTTTTCCGGCCGGTACCAAGTCTGCCGTCCAAACNCTGCGTGCGATTCAGACCACCGTAGCGCCCGATACGCGATTCGGAGTGCATCATTGAGTCTCTGTCCCTGACAGAGCACTAGCGTGAGTGAGGGGCGCCCGAAGCGCCCTGGACCCCAATGAAGCATCAGACCGCCATTCCGAAGCGCACATGGCTCCAATGAACCATGGGATATTGCTTCTAGCATCCCCCAAGGGGCGCCTCGGCCATGGTGTGCGTGGTGGGAGTCGAACTGGTCACCGCCGGATCATTTTTCCGGCCGGTACCAAGTCTGCCGTCCAAACCGGGACGGCCAGCACCACCTCCCAACTTTGATGGACCATAACTCCCTCAATCTTTAGCCGATTGCTACGATTCAAATTGCAGCTGGTCCAGCTTGTCCTCTAGTTTCTGAAAGATCCATCCATGCATGCATACATGTACTTTACAAGGATCTGGAGCCATCACCCTGAAAACGGCAACTCCAGGGCATGGCACGGGGCAATATGTAACAATCTCCCCCTTGCTCCTGCCATGCCAGATGCCTCCCTGCTCACTCCTGCTCATCTTCCATAGCGCTCTTGAGCCCATCATAGCCCATAAGCCCAAGGCCTGCCACACTGAGGACATGCCGATCTCTGGGCTGCGCCTTGGTCAAGCAATCCGCGAGCATGTGCGTCGTACTACAATATTGTAGCACAACTTGTCCCTTTTGGACCATGTCGCGCGCATAGTGGTAGCACACGTCAATGTGCTTTGTCCTCCTGTGCTGCGTCGGGTTTTTGGTCAGTGAGATGGAGCCGGTGTTGTCCTCTTGTACCACCGTAGGCTCCAGTTGCGGCACGCCGAGCTCCCCCAATAGCCTGCGGAGCCACACCGCCTCCTTGACCGCTTTGGCCAGCGCGATGTACTCTGCTTCCACTGTGGAGGTGGCGACGCAGTCCTGTTTTCTGCTGCACCATGAGACTGCTGCACCTGCGAGGAAGAACACGTAGCCGGAGGTGGACTTCCGCTTGTCCACGTCGCCGGCGTAGTCTGAATCCGTGTAGCAGACCAGACGCAAGGGGTCGGTCCTCCCCTTGCCGTCAAACCTCAGGCACGCGTGACGCGTTGCCTTCAGGTAGCGGAGGATGCGCTTGACCGCCTGCCAGTGTAGTGGCCCTGGATCGGCCACGTACCTGCTCACTTGACCCACCGCGTAGGCCAGGTCCGGTCGAGTCGCCACCATGGCGTACATGAGGCTGCCCACCGCAGACTGATACGGCACCCCCGCCATGTCCTCCCGCTCTTCTTTTGTTTGCGGTGACATTGCCGCGCTCAGGTCACAGGTTGTGGAGACCGGACTACCAACCGGTTTGCAGTCCTCCATGCCGTACCGCTTCAGCACTTCGGCCACGTACTTGACCTACCCCAGCTCAAGAGTGCGCGCCCTCCGGTTCCGCGTTATGCTCACCCCAAGATAGTACTCCAACTCCCCCATGTCGGACATCTGAAATCTTCTGCTCAGTTGCTCCTTCAAGCTGCTGTAGAGCCTGCAGGTCAGATGAACACAAAATCAGGTCGTCCACATAAAGAGCGACGGTGTGATGGAGCTGGCTGTTGCGCCGCACGTACACACTGTGATCAGATTCACAGCGCTTGAAGCCGAGCTGCGCCATGTAGCCATCCATCTGCTGGTACCAGCACCTTGGCGACTGTTTTAGCCCGTACAAGGACTTGCGCAGTTTGCACACTTTGCCCTCCGGCGCGTCCACCCCCTCCGGCACCTCCATGAAGATCTCTTTGTCGAGAATGCTATTCAGGAACGCAGTTTTCACGTCCATTTGGTGCAGCTCCATGTCCTTGGCAGCTGCCACTGTGAGGATCGCCCGGATGCTCGTGAACTTGGCGACGGGGGCGAACGTCTCGTCGTAGTCCTCGCCCTTGCGTTGTGCAAACCCCTTCGCCACCAGCCGCGCCTTGTA